>FXXK01000818.1:0-177786 GCA_900184695.1 Betula pendula | reverse complement strand
TGGTCGGACTTAGCTTATGAGTTACGAATAATGCTAGATGAAAGATTCAGATTTTTTTCGTATCATCTCAAAATTGATGACACTTTTAAAATCACTATTGAATTTTTGATAGACCACAATTTGATTTTGATCTAGTGATAATTTTAAAAAGCCACATCAATTTTAAAATGACACAAAAAAAAAACTTAGGTCTTCTCTTTAACATTACTCCTTACCTTCCGTCCTCTCAATTTTTCAATTGAAAACTCCTATTAAATAATTAAATGGACAATATTGCTTCTAGTTAAGAAAAAAAGAAAGAAAGAAAGAAAGAAAAAAAGTAGACCTTTTCTCCGATCTTACAATCTTATACGTAGCTA
This sequence comes from Betula pendula, assembly GCA_900184695.1. NCBI lineage: Eukaryota > Viridiplantae > Streptophyta > Magnoliopsida > Fagales > Betulaceae > Betula > Betula pendula. Next base: position 177,427 of record FXXK01000818.1, on the reverse strand, counting down.
GATTGGCAATAGAGAGGAGAGTACTGTAGCTAGATTTAGATTTTTTTAAAAAAAAATATTTTATTTTTTATATCACATCAACTATTTTTTAATAACTATTTATTTTTATTTTTTATATCACATCAAATATTTTTATTACCATTCAAATAAAATATTAACTAAAAAATAAAAATTTTCACTTTTTCATACAAAAAATTTACAACATTCCTTCTACTTTATATTACATCAAAAATCAACAATCTCTAATCTCCAATTCCCTCCTCCGCCAAACACTCCCATAAATTTTTTAACACACACGAGATCTCAATTGAAAATTTTATAGAGAAGACGAGTTGATCCAGCCTAGGGCTGGTAGGAACTAATTTTCTTTGAATATTGAATAATATAAATATCACATGGACCAGATCCACACAATCTCGTATTAAAAATAGGCGGCATTCCTGTGCCTAACTCTTCTCTTAAGTTTCAAGTCTCTGAGCACTTTTGACTCTTTCCCGTCAATTACGTTCCAAGTCATAGAATACGTGCTTTGTTTGCTTCTTTTTTCTTTCAATCCGAAAAGTCAACCACAACGTGTCACGTAATGGGGTTTTTAGTTATGAATACATGATAAAACCTAATTAAGAGAATTTTTCACACTTTATTCTTTGTGGATAACTGCCAACTTTTTTATAAAAGGAATGACTGTAAATTTTTTTTTGTAAAACTGTTTTACATAACCCCCCCCCCCCCCCCCCCCGAAAGAGGGAAAAAAAATCCATGTATGGCGTGCACGAAATGGGACAAAAATTGGAATAGAAATTGAGGCCGACCTGTTGATGTTTCCATTCGCAATTGATCACGCTGTTTATATTATGTCTTTTCTAATCATATTTTTGAATGGAAAGTATCCTCTTATTGTGGAAGTTTTTATGTCCAGTCAAAATATGAAAAATTCTAACCATATTGGAAGGTTAAATCCCATTAATAAATCAAAGTTAATTTTGGGGCTCTCTCACCATGCATGGTAAGTCTTATTACTATGAGATCCCATAATATTTTCTATGAACTTAAAACGAAGAGTAGTCAAATCTTTATTTTTGTTATTAGTATCTTGTTACATAAGTTTTCTCCGAATCTAATTTAAAGAATTTTCTCTAATATGGTATATTAAAGATTTTAACATTAAAAAAAATTAATAACGGATCGATGCTCAAATATCAACTTAAGTGTAGTATATAATATTATTCAAGATTTTTCTAATGCATTTTTAAAAAGTAATAAAATATTTGATTACATATGTATTTGTTAAACATATATAAGTAGAATAGATTATTATTTATATCAAAAAAAAAAATTGTCCGTATAACATGACATGTGAGATGACCACAAATAAAGATCAAGAAAAAAAAAAAAGATAAAATATGGAGTAAAAAATAATTACAAAAAAAGAAGAAGAAGAAGAAGAAGACTAGTAGCACTATAAAATAAATAGTCCTAGAACAAAGTAGTAGAAATAAGTAGGATAAACAAAGTGCGAAAGAGAAACGAAAGAAACCATACGCGTTTACTTCCTCTTCTTTACAACTCTCTCTCTCTCCCTCTCTCTATATCTGTGTCTCTCTTTCCCCTATTTGCAGAGGCACATTCGTCGTCGGTGGTCCTCGAAACTCGACCCCAATTCCTTAAATTTAAGACAGACCCACCTATCTCTCTCTCTCTGTACCTTTCTCTCTTTCTGCGAGAAAGAAATGATATGAAACTCAAATTTTCGTGAGATCCATGGAAGCGTTCTATATTAATCTGGCTCTGCATCTGAATTCACCAATGCCCGGATCTCTCTAACGCGCCTGATTATTTTGTGATTTCTCGATTTGGGTCTTTGTTTGGTTGTTGAGAAAATCTAATCTCGGAATCTCAGCCGTCGGATCGAGACCCACCTCCCGGAATGAAGGGCCAAAGCCGGTTTTTCACGATCGGGCTCGTGGCCTCCTGGTACTCCTCCAACATTGGGGTGCTCTTGCTCAACAAGTACCTGCTCAGCAACTACGGGTTCAAGTACCCGATCTTCCTCACCATGTGCCACATGACCGCTTGCTCGCTTCTCAGCTACGTGGCCATCGCGTGGATGAAGGTGGTTCCCATGCAGACCATTCGGTCTCGAGTCCAGTTCCTAAAGATCGCGGCTCTCAGTCTTGTTTTCTGTGTGTCGGTCGTGTTCGGCAACGTCTCGCTCCGGTTCTTGCCTGTCTCTTTCAACCAGGCTATTGGGGCTACGACGCCGTTTTTCACTGCGGTCTTTGCGTACCTTATTACCTTGAAGAGGGAGGCTTGGCTTACCTATGTGACGCTCATTCCTGTTGTCACTGGGGTCATCATCGCAAGCGGGGTAAGAGAATTTTTTTTTTCCTGTTTTGTGCCAATTGATCGATTTTATTTGGAATTGCTTTGAACTGTGGATATGATTTTTCGTTTTGCAATCGAATGTGAGCTAGTTTATGTGCAATTGGGTTAGATTTATTGGGAGTTACTGCAAATTATGGAGACGGGTTATGAGCTATTTTTTTCTATTTTGTGCCTAAGTGGTCGATTTTATTGGGAATTACTTTGAATTTTGGATGTGGGTTTGGTTTTGCAATTGAATGTGAGCTACTTTTCAATTGCAATTAGGTCACTTTTATTGGGAGTTGCTTCAAATTGTTGGGATGGGTGGGAGAGAAAGGGCATAGAATATTTTGGGAAAACTATATTTCGAGTCTTAAAATATTCGCTCTCCCCAGCTGATCCTAGTTTAACTGTTGGGCTTAATGGGGTCAATATTAAGATTGAAAATTTGTTTGGCTGCATGAAATTTGATAGCTTTCTGTAGTATTTGAGATTTGTTCATACTCGTGTGGCACCATCAATTTGATTTAACCTTAAAAATATGTCTTTTTTTTGGTGGATTTATGTTTGTTTCTTTGAATCGTTATTGGATTTGGGTTAGAGACAGAGGCTTACTGCTTCTACTATTAATTTAATCTTTGATTTTATGATTTGTTGACCCTTTTAACTGTTCCATTTATTCAAATGAAATATATGTCTTCTCATTTTTGTTGTATTTCTTTTCATGTGGCCATAGGGTGAACCAAGTTTTCATCTGTTTGGGTTCATAATGTGCATTGCAGCTACGGCTGCAAGGGCGCTCAAATCAGTGCTACAAGGGATTTTGCTCTCCTCTGAAGGGTAAGGAACTCATATTTATTCGTCTTATTGAAACTGAAGTTGATTCGCATAAGTTCTTTCTGTTTTTTAATACTTTACAACTAGAAATGGGTACTGAGAAGCCTGTGATATTATTCAAGGGAGAAGCTGAATTCCATGAACCTCCTTCTGTACATGGCTCCAATAGCTGTGGTCTTTCTGCTACCCGCAACACTTATTATGGAGGAAAATGTGGTTGGCATCACCTTGGCTCTTGCTAGAGATGATGTCAAGATCATCTGGTATTTATTATTCAATTCTTCACTGGCATACTTTGTAAATCTGACCAATTTTTTGGTCACAAAACACACCAGTGCTCTCACTCTCCAGGTATGTCTCCTGGATCTAGTCTAAGTTCCATAACATGTTTAATGGTTGCTGTTAATTACTTGCGTGTGTGCTTGTCTTTGAGCTCTAAGCTATCAAATATTCTCTTTCTCTATATAAAGCAGGACAGTTCTGGAGGAATGATCTTGTTAATTAATGGATCGTAGAATTATAGAAATCTAAGTATTAATTAGAAAGGGAGCAAAAAGTTAAGATTTTTTTAAAAATTGACTGTCTGCACTTTTTTGTTGGGACATATAACCAGATAATGCAGGTGTTTGTCAGTCGAAAATTGCAATAATTTCTCTCTATCAATTTTGGGCTCAGTCATGTTTATTCGATTATGACATAGATGGAGCTTTAATAGTTCTTACCTAGAATTCTGTAAAAGAAACAATAAAAGGAAGATGAGTGCCTGCCTTGCTTGCATATGTTTGCATATTATTCGGGATGGGCTATAACTCTAATTGCACTTCTTTTCCCTACAAGCACACCTGACTTACTAATCAAAATTATAATTTGCATGTTATCTTCAGAAAAATAATGTAATGATACTTAAAGAGAGGAAGAATTAGAACAGTAAGATGTAAATGTTAACTGCCTAGAAATCTTGAATTGAGAATCCTGTTGGAGCCATAGAAAACAGTACTTGGCGGAGCTCCTTAATCATAGATTCGTCTAGAGGTTATTGGTGGGGAAGTATTATAAGGTTCTGGAGGATTTTTATCTGTAGGACTCAAAAAAAATGTGAAAAATTGTTACTGGTTGGTTATAAAAGTGGTCTGATTATTAGGAGGGCTAATTTTATTTAATTTGGTCATTTCTATAGGTCTCAAGAAATTACTTGGGGCTTGTTATGTATGCGTTGTATATATATGAAATGCTTGCAAGTGGTTTGTGAATTTCTTCTCAGAAATATTTACTTTGCCAATGACAAACTTTAGCTGCTCCATTTCCAATAATTACTTTGCCAAACCAAATGCATGATATGCTTAGAAATTGGGGTAAAATTTCAAGTACATGTTATATTCTCTACTTCTAGATCATCTCTTGCTGCTACTTATGGTGGCAATGGAAGGAGTGAACATTAGAAGATAAGCAATTATGCTTTATGTGGTGTGCCCCTATGTATCCTGTTGTATAGCTTTCTGTCGCATTTATCTTCTGATCCTTCTCCCTTTCCTTGGGGACAAAAAAATACTTAATAAAAAATTAAAAATTAAAAAGTTAAAGGTTGAGCAGTGTGTTTCTTCTCAAAAGAAAGCTATGGAAGTTGGAGCTTTGTAAAACAGAATGCTTGGTTTTTTCAGGTACTAGGAAATGCAAAAGGAGCTGTGGCCGTGGTGGTTTCAATTTTAATTTTTAGAAATCCTGTTTCGGTAACTGGAATGCTTGGTTACTCGCTCACAGTCCTTGGAGTTATACTCTACAGTGAAGCCAAGAAACGAAGCAAATGAGATCATTCTGGGAGAGCATTACATATTTTGTTTTTCTAATGGGAGGCAGCTTCAACCCATGTGGAGGCAAGTTTGGAGCACATGCCAGCAGTTGTGGCGTGGGTTTTGCCCTCAAAATTCTATTTTTTGCCTGGAAGCCTGAGAAATTGGCTTCCACTTGTATCAGCAACAACTCAGGATTAGCCGACAAGTAGAAAAGTTCAATAAGCGACTGATATGCCTCTATTATTCCCAGTTTGGTGTTTTGGAGGAATGTCTTTTTATTTTTTATTCTTTCAGGAAAGGATTGTAGAATTCGGTCTCTCTACACAATCAGTCTGTTATTAACATTTCTTATATTGATTAATTAATGAAAAACACTCATAATCTTACATTCTGTGCTTATACATCTCTCGGCTTCTATGGAATAAATTAATATCTTTTTCTTCTAATCTCTTACAAGTTTGTTTGGTAAAAGGTTTCGAACCCCTCTAAAAAATTGAACTTCATAACATTTTTAACTTTTTATATTCTATCAATTACTTTTTATTACTATTCAAATAAAAAAATTCACTAAAAAATAATACTTTTTCACTTTTTCATATAAAAAATTTATAATATTTTTTCTACTTTATATCACATAAATCACTTTTTATTACCATTCAAACTCAAAAATCTCTAAACCTTTTACCAAACAAATGTTGAATCACTGATATAGGAACAATCTCCATGTACTCGAGAAATTAGTCTCCTTAACTTTTTTTTTTTCTTGTGAATGAGGACCTATGGAAACGTAAGAAGATCCCTGTTTTATAAGTTGACTAAATTTTTGTAAATTTCGGGTAGCTTAATGGGGCATTTTTGTGAAATTTGGGCAGCTTTAGGGACTGCGGAATTTACCTGTCCGGAAGTGAGCACTGTAACTCATTTCTTACGCTGTCATATGTGATGATGTGAAATTCGAAGGAATCTCAATCAGAAACGTTTTTTTTTTTTTTTGTTTAAATAACCTGAGCGTTGGGAAAGTTTGGCTCTTACGTTGGAATTCGTAGACTCCCCGCCCACTTCTGGTCCATGGATTCACCGGCTGTTCTACCATGACCATCATTCAACTGCCAGATAACTCCTTTATCATTATTGCTATTATTATTTTTGCCTTTTCAATTATTGTTGAATTATTCTCAGCGTGGATATAAAGTTGATTCCAGAATCCTTCCAAAAAATAGTATAACTCTTCAAAAGATGAAGAAAATAATCTAACAATCAGTCTTTAGCTGGATTCCTTTGCAATGTCGCGTTATTTTTCTCTGATACAAAGAACGCTATTATACTTGATCGCATAAGAATCATTCTCACAGAACCTAATCCACTTTACCCATTAGACTAACATTAGTGTAGCAAAATCTAGCTATTGAATTAGGTTCAGGCATTCAGCAATAATCAACAATGGGCAACATCAAAAATTGGCTGAAATATAAGAATTCCATCTAGGGCTTATCTGTACAAAACCTAATTATCCCTAACATCTCAAGTCTGTAAAATCTTTTAACCCAAACAGAGGACAGCTGACTTAAAAACAAGCTAATTGATATTTGTCAGGTGATAAGAGGCAATTACCACCACTCCAGATGAACTACTCATGATCCATAAGATCATCTTCAACCTCGGTTTGCCAAGGGGGTTGCCCTTGTGAATGAGTTCATATACCTCAGAGCAAAGGGCAATGTGACTGGCTCCTCCATTTCTATGATGGTAGCTTCATCTGGCTGCATATACCAACAAGAACATGACCATGTTAAGGATCCATAAGTAACTGCTCTGTCAGCTTCATAATCCTGGAGAAAACAGAAGCACATACATCTAGGGGCCTAGGGCACTATATTGCTATAGGCAAATGACCAATGTCTGAATTTCCACTCCCCAGTGGTTCATGTCGAGATAGAAAATTAGAGCCTGTGTTCAATACAATACAGTTTAAGACTAAGGAAAATAAGTAAACTTGTCCACAGTAGTATTCTGCCTGCAAACAATATGGGCAGTCCCAATATCACCTCTGGTGGAGAACTTCACCCCTTCCTTTGTCACAGATATCACAACTGCAATTTGCAAAAACCACCATTAACCCCAGAACTAGCAGTATGAATTTCTGATACATCTATACTCTGTAAGAAACAAACTATTTCATAAAACAATGAACATTGTGAGAAAGCAGAATACCAGTATCACCAATGGAGCTAAGGTCCTTGCAAATCCTTGCAAACTCAGCCGATGACATCCTAACAATGGCTTGGAACTCTGCTTCTGGGATGCCAAGATGCTCACTGTCTATGTCCATCAGCTTCATCTCAAAGTCCGCGATCTTATCTTGAGCTTCAAGCCAAGGATAAGGAGCAAGCAATCAACAAACTCCATCAGGATCTTAAGAAATAGAAAGCATACCACATTTAGTGAAGAAATTACCACTTGCAAGTAACAAAGTCACCCAACCTTCTATCTCTTCCGTCGGATGAATACGAACTTTTGTATTAAGCAAAAGGACAAACCACCGCCACATTCACTCTTTGAAGCAAGAAGAGTTAACCCCAAGTAAATGCTTAGGATGTGAGGTCAATTTACACCATTTAAGTGTTTTCTCCTTTCATTCATCCCAAGAACTAACAGAGCCCAAAGTCCCATTTAACAAAGTCCCACATGGGTTGAAGCAGCGGTAGTGCTCAAAGCCATCAGATCGGAGGAGGAGGGCTGGAGGGCCACCAGGGCCAGGTGGCTCGAATCCATGGCCTGGAGCGAGAACCCCGCCGCCCAGCAGTCGAAGTTGGCGTCGTTGACCAGGTCCTTGGTCGCTTCCAGAACCTTCTTCAAGAGGCTGCCTTGGACCAACCTTACCTCTAGCATTTTTCTCTTGAGAATCTGCATTTTTCGGAGAAATTATGCTCTTGGTTTTCTGAGAGAGAGAGAGAGACCGTCGTTCTCGTTTTGCTCTCTTTGGCGGGAAACAGAACCGTCCCGTCAGAATCGAGATGAAACGACGACGCTTTGGGGTCTCTCTCTCTCTTACCTGCCCCTTCGAAAGAGTTTTAAGGTTAAAAATGTCAATTGATAAATAAATGGCATTTGATTTTTCATGGTAAATGCTTCACTTTTTTTTTTTTTTTTGTAAGTGAGGCTATCATCAGATATTGATATAGTATTAAAGAGAAAATTTTAAATAGAAACTGATAAATGATCATGGCCTAATCTAAATAAAAATATACGTGAAAATCCCATGTTTTTAAGTATAGATATCCACAATGAGTTCTTCTCAGATCAATCATACACATTTAAGGGTCCTGATTTTGACCATTATAAGACTAGTATTAGGCTATTAGCTCTGCAACTCCACGATAGTGACAACAGCCGTACAACATTGATTTGATTACCATTCTATTTCGCTTCCTTCTGTTTTTTTTCGTCAGGCTATATTGGTTTCATTTGATTGATGCAAGAAAAAAATTGATTTTCCAAATTTTGTTATGGAATATTATTTTTTTAGAAACATAAACAAAATTTAATGATTAATTTCTTTAACGTTTAAGACTCCATTTCTTATCTTTTCAGGAAATTTTTTTAAAAAATACTAAAAAGTAATGTTACTTTTCACACTCATTTCACACATGTTGAAATAGCGTATTTTGAATAACTCACAATGTCAGCCACTACAAAACAAAAGAAAAACCACTTTAAACACTTCATGTCCAACATAAAATGGGTGTCATAAATAAATGTAAAGCATAGTATTTCTCAATCCCAAAGATAGCAAGATTAGAGGAAAAAAAAAAAATTAACTGACAAATATCAGGGTAGAGAGATAAGCAGCAAGAATGGACAACGTAAATGAACTTTTCTCACTCCATATCTTCGTAACAAGCCAAAATAAAAAGCACATGAAGCTCATGATGTTCTGCAAATGACATCCTGCAAGTCGTTTTACCATATATCAAGCAAACACAACAGTAAGCCCAACACTGATGAGCTAAAGAGAGCAGAGAAGAACCAAGTTTTGCCAGTTCTCCACTATTGGGACTAGGGATCAGAAGAAACACACTTGGAAACCAAGAAAAAAAGAAACGAAAAAGAAAACACCCATGTAATCAAACCATAATTAAGCATAGGGCGGGAGTTTAAGCCTCGGGAACAGAGGCTGCTGCTGCGCGTTTTATAGATGCAGATTTGATAAGATGGTTGTAGCTCCCTTTCTCCTTGAAAAGCTGGGCGAAATGGTGTTTGCAATACAAAATGCCCTCGAGGGCTGCATAATTAGATGGGGTTATAGGACAACCACCATGAGAGCACTTGAAACATGACTTATGATAGGCCTGGCTCTCCACTGTCACCTGCAAATTTTTGGTCAAAACAAACCCATGTTGTATTATCAGACGTGTAAAATATGATCTGATCTAATCCAGATCAAGAATATTGTAAATAAGAAGCATCAGATTATCCCAATCATGATTTAAAACAATTGCATTACATTATATGCATCTACCTGCATAACTTTATCCATGTACAGCCAAAATGTATTTGCTCGGCAGACGCTATGCAGAACTACAGAAAATGTTCAGATATTTGAAGGTTTATTGATAAAAGCATTCCAAGAATATTTCCTCCTTTAAATTGTATTTTTCCATTATTAGCTTTTTTATATTTATTAGTAACTTACACACGCACCCAGTGGGACTTGAGCCCACGATCTCACCCTCCATCTTACTCCAAAGGAAGTACCATTTGAGCTAAAGCACATTGGTACTACTATTGGCTTTTAAAACTAGCGACTTAGGGACAGGCTTCAATCATTGCCAAAGGAAAACTTGACTGAGCCAAGCCTGTCTCCAAATTAACTATTCGCCTATCTTCTTAGTCTCAGACTTAGCCCAGCTTTCGTCCTCTATGGCTTTTAATCTGTTCTGTTTGTTCTTCCACTTGATAACTGGAAAACTGATCCCCCAAGCACCAACACAACTTTATTTTCTTAGTTCACTTACCTTAACAACTTTGATATATAAGCTTACAGAAACTACCCAATCAACATTAGAACCAACAAATTCACATTCATATATTTGCGCATTGGAGATTCACTACAAAAATTAATCCTACTATAGCACATATAACATGGCAACAAAGAAACAAGCATGCTATACCCATCCGCTATATCTGTGATACATATGCAGTCACTCATCTTCAAAATTAATCTCCATGCATAACTATTGCAGATGAACTCATTATCACCGACATTGTGTGAGATCCACACACTCCCATACAGAAGAATATGATTAAAAATATGTGAATAGTACATGCATTCATCTATTAGAAATAACACGAAAAAGAGGAAAAGAGGAAAAAAATATGCTGAGGAAAAAGGACAGCACCGAGAGTCTGCAACTGGATAAAATTTCAATGCATACTTCGATGTAGAATATCACAACAAATTGACTTATGGGGATCTTAGAATTTTACCTTTTCCAGTGGATAAGCAGTTTTACCACAAGTAGCACATTTTTCTTGTGTCCCAGAAAACATGCTGGCAGCTTTGCTAGGTGACCTAGTCTGAAACCAACTCAAGCTTTTGAGAATCAGTGACAACACCAAGTAACACATTAGACTCCTTACGATAAATTTCTTCACTCATAATCAAATTTTGAATACATGCAGTGCAGTAGGGAAAATTTACCATCTCTGGGGTTAACTTCTCAGCTGACTTTGCAGCTGTGAAAATGAAATTCATGGAAAAGTAAATAGGTGGAAAAGAAACAGCCAACAGAAATCAAATATAGAACTTATCCAGCAAATGAAAAGACATACGTGACTGAAAATTCTTGTTGAAACTACCCGTCTCCTTGAAGAGCTGCTCAAAATGAGGTTTACAGTACAGAACACCTTCCATTGAGGAATAGTTGCTGAGCTGAAAACATAAAAGTTGCACACATCAATAACCTGCATAGAATTTGATCCACAAACAGAGAAGTTGACTAAACAGAATCTGGGTTGATGCAAATAATTCTTGCTATGTCACATTATGAACCCATATAATAGCTATATGAATAGGATAAATAATTCTATCAAAGTTGATTCATACTTGGCAATTGATTTAACATTGATTCATACTGGCAGTTGATTTAACATTCTATTATTCTAAATACTAATATTTGCACATTGTACATGCAGTAAACCCAAATAATTTCAGCAATAAGATAACAAAAGGCGACAAATATAGTGGATTCATCTTACTTCATACCTAGTTATGAAAACGAAGCTAATTACAACACTGCTATATCAACCAAAAAAAAAGCAAAAAAATGTGCCGGCAAAGATGATAGATGTTACCTTTAGCGTCCCTTTGCAATGGGAGCACTTGAAGCAAGACTTGTGGTAAATAACCCCATCAGCAGAGAGCTGCTCTACCGGATAAACTGTCTTCTCACAAACCTTGCATTTTTGTTGGGTGCCAGTGAAAGACATAGCTATTGCTTCGGATCTGACTCTTCTCTAAGTACTAATACTACCCACCAATTCGAATGCGATAGATCGGTTTTCTAAAATAACTTCCTGCTTAGATTTGCCTTTTCAACAACAACCTTGTCTCCTCCAAGAACTTAAACAAAGAAACAGGATCAAGAATGCACGCAGACTTCGTCAAATCAGGGAAAATACCTCATTCATTCTGTTTGGTTTATGAGAAAACGTAGGAAACGAAAAAAAAAAACCCAAAATTTTGAAACTTTAATTGATTTATTGACATGGAGTTTTTATTCTTTCAGAAGACTGATTCTCAACTAAGCCATATAAGTATATTGGACTCGGGTCAAGTAAATTGTTTACACCCATTATGTGAAAAAAAACCAGACTCAAAATCAAGTTTCTTTCAATTTTCCTCGGCATTCTCGGAAACCCATCAGACAACTTACAGAAACACAATCTAAAAGGCAACCCAGAGAAAATTGATCAAATGTGAACATATATTCAAACACAAACAGATTGAACGAACGAGATCTGGTTCCTTAGCTGATTAAACGCACCTAAATTCTAAGGGTCAAAGATGTTTACCTCGAGAAAGAGAGAAATGGTGGATCTGAGAGCTTCACTGGGTTCCACTCGATCTCAAAACCTACGAGTGGCTGAATGCGAAGGGTCAGAGAATCACAGTGGTTTTACGCAGCGAAATGAAAAATATAGATAAAGTAGTACACCCACACCCACAGAGAGAGAGAGAGAGAGATTGTTACAATTAAAAAGAAGCAAAGAAATCTTTGCTGGAAACACTATGGCACCACTTTGTCTCGTTCAACGGCTCAAATACGCGGCTTTCTATCTGGGGGACTTTTGTTGAGGGCAAAGACACGCTGACCTCTTTCTGCGTTTGTGGGGCAGACAACTTTCTTTAGCTTTAACTTTTACCTCGTAGAATAAAAGTTGTACTCCAAATTTGATAGGATTAATTTTTTTCAATTCATGCCATGATTGTTACAGTGGAACGGTAATTTCTTCAGAATATTAATGAGCATTATTACAAAATAGAATACGTTGAAATTCACTTCTTCTTTTTTTTACGTTTTGTAACAATAAAGGAATGACTAAATTTTCTTACCAAATTGAATCAAATTTCTTAAAATATTCTAACTTTAATAATTATTTTCTAACAAATAATCATTTTTTATTCTTTTCACTCATAAAATTAAAATTTCATGGGGGTGATAAGTCACCCTTAACAAACATCAAAAGTGGTCGTGACCACCTCTAATAATGCGTCTTGGTGGCCACCCATGAGATGGGGATGAAGTTTTATTTTGATATTCTTCTCATTTTTAAGAATAATAGCTATTAATAGTAATTATGCATAACCAAACAAGGAAATACTTATTTCATTCATGGGTTTATTCTTGTCCACCAAACATGACCTTGCAAGTTTATTAAATTAACATGTGTTTAAAATATATATAATTTTTATATGCATTCTAAAAAATATATGTAACAATTAAATGCATTTTGAACATATGTCAATATAATAAATTAAATTAAAAATCCAATTTAACAAAAAAAACAAAAACAAAACGTTAAATTGTTTTGAACTCTTTTCACATTTAGCCTAATGAATTTATTTATTTATTTATTATTATTTTGAGTTTGGCCTAATGAATCGATGAATATCAATAATTGTTGCCCTTAGTGGCATTTCCCTTTGAGCAACAATAATGAAATGGAAATCTCTTGTTTGGGATAATCATAACCTCTAAAGGACATGGGAGAATGATAATCATAAGTAAAATTTACGTTTCATCCCGTCGAAAATCTATTTTACGATATGGGCAGTTATGACCTCCCATCCCACCTTTACTACAATGATATTGGACAAAAAGGTGAAAACAATTTTTTTGTATTTAGAGTTGTTTATTAATGTATTTGATTTAAGAAAAAAAAAATTAACAAACAACTCAAAACACAAAACACTCATAAAATATCAAAACTATATTAATATTTATGTCAAATCAAAACATTTTTCAAACAAAAAACATCATTTAAAAAGTTTGCCGAACAAACTCTCTTAACAAATATAACAAAATATTAAGCTTATCAAAAGAGTGAAATGTCTTTTTAACCCTCTAACTAATAAAAGACAAAAATAAATATATAATAACCAAATTGTATGTTTTATTCAAACAAATATGAAAAAAGAACTACATTTACTTTCTTCAATCTACCACTTAATTTATAATATTTTCTCAATCTTTCAATTTAATCAATGTATTGTACGCCTTGGGAGTCCCCCTCCCTCTTTTCATCTTCTCAAGGCCCTTCTCGCCTTTTCAGAGACAATTTTAATCTATTTGAAGGTCCTATTTCGACACAGCAGCTTTACCGACTTCTCCTCTACCACATGATGGCCAACCTCCTCCACTTCTTACCGCTCTCAGCTCTTGATCTGTCTCCGCCGGTTAGCCTCCTCGTTCATATCGCCTATCGTCGATGGATCTGCTCGGTGTCTTTGTTTTTTGTTCTTTATTTTTTTTTGTTTTTTGTTTGTCCTGTCCTATGTGCAGGTATTTCTTTCTTGACCTTTAGGGTTAAGAAGAAGTAGATCGGTGTGGGAAATTATCTCTCACAGCCGAAAAATAAGGAATGAGAATTTAGACAACTCATGTCTCAGATCTAGTTTGCTCGGTACATATTTGCTCATGAGTCAGCGAAAATTGAAGTCATAGATTGTTCTTTAATTGTTAAGATGCTTTTGTCAAAATCTATGGCTGTGCAATTTCATAGCTTTGTGTTATGTTTATCTGCATTTTATACTTTGATGTAAGAGTTTTATACTCTTGATTTATTATCAATGAAATTTGACAGATTCACACTAAAAAAAATTAATGTATTGTACTGATCTACTATTGAGATTATAATATCCCTTTCCACAGCTGAAAATGATAAAAATACTTAAAATATCATCGGAACAATTTGCATTATACTTACTAGCTATATTGCTGGTTGAACCCACTCAATGGAGGAATATTGATTAATCTTTTTTTTTTAGCATATTTAAGATTGTCAATTTTTTATACAACCAACAAATTTGATATGAACCCAACACAGAATTAGCGGATTAAGGTTGAAGGGTCTTACTTAAATAAATTAGATTATAATTGACCTATATATTATTATACATATGTCTCGACACGTGACGTTTATAGCTGGTAATTTTTTACACGACCCATAAATCTGATACAAACTCAACACGAAATTAATGAATTAAAATTAAAAGGTATAATACATTTAATTAAATAAGTCAAATTAAAATTAGGTTACATAATCTTACACCCACCTCTTAAGACAATCAAAATCCAAACGCCCAAATACAAATGCCTAAAATTCTCATCTTAAGAAAGAATGTTGATTATTCATTAAAAAATTGTTGATTGTTGATTGCTGTTGGGACACTCATGGTGCATTAGGACATCCCAGGGCACGCGCTTGTAGTCTATGATTGACCTGGACGATGATGACCTTTTATTACCTGAGAGCACGTAAAGTAAGCCTGGTTGGTGTGTCAATACTCGGTGCATGGGATTGCCTTGTATTTGTCCACACAGAATTCTGACCCATTCTCTATCTTTAATCCACAAAAACTCGAGGAATCCCCGTTTGTAGACATGTCAACGCTTTCCTCTAAATTGAATTGAATGTTTTTTTTTTTAAAAAAAAAAAAAACTAAATTGATATATGTCTAAATACATCTGAAAATTATATCTTTCATTAAAAATATATGTGATAATTAAAAATACATATAATAATTATATACATTTTAAACATATATCAGTTTAATAAATTGAGGTGTTTTTTTTTTGCCCAATATTGTTGTAATTCATTGGAGCAAATTCCATGATTTTATGCTGAAACATTAATGGATTGAGATATTGTATAAACAGCTCTTAATTTCAAGTGCAACTTAGGGGATTTATTTTACAATTTTTTTATTTTTTGGCACCTATAATCGATCTTGAAAACCTGCTCGGGATGCTCATGTCAAAAAGAGCACTTATACCAAGTTTTCCTTTTTTTGAATTGAAGAATTTCGGTATTGGAAAACTGTCATGGAATTTGTGTTATTAATACTACAAATAAAGGCTTAGACATTATACGTAAAAGTTAATTATTGTATTGCATAATTAATCTAACTTGCTTTCTAATATATATGATTACTAGAGTGGATAAATCACATTCATTTATTTAATATTAGGTAGCCCTAAAACAAGTTAGATGCAATAATACAAAAATATGTATGAAGCGAGCAACCAAGCAAAAATTGTTACAAGCTATAAGTCTTATTTGGAGACTTATTGACTCAATATGTACGTCGCCGTTAAAAGCAGCTTACGTCGATTTGATCTAGCCATTTTGTAACGAGCAACTTCCAAAGATGTTACTAGAGATGTCGAAACGATGGATGTTGTCTTAACAATGAAAAGTTACCTCAAGAGCTAACTTTATTAACATGTCAATTGTCAAATGAACAACAGAACATGTGAAAAAGATAAACTTGTTGAGACGAATATCATAGATGGCCGCCATAATAATTGTTTTACTGGAAACCGAGGGATCAATGGACTTGAGCAAAGTTTAGCACTATTCAATAAATTTCAAGCCCAAGCAATAAATTACAAAAAAAAAAAATTCCCGAGCAATAAAATTGTTATATTCTAATAATAAGACAGTCGATCTGATAGCTTGTTTAGGTCCTACTTGTTTGAACAGGTGCTGGTTAGCCCAAACTCTACAAACTTGGATTGCTCAGTACCAGACTTTCTCGTGGGATAGTGCTATTACACGGATTTTCCATTTTTTTTTTTTTTAAAGTCACACCAAAAAAAAGGAGAAGGGGCAGGTCACCCTCACATTGACACCCAAGGATGATAACACTGTAGATGATCGAATCAAAGCTACCGAAGAGGGGCAACAACACAATGTCTGTCAAATTTGAAAGTGCCTAACGGTAAACACATAGTGGATAGGGCTGAAAAGGCGAACAGTTATTAACCGTCCGCTAACCGCATAACCATTTTTAAAGGTGGTTAAGAAAAATTACTAATCGCCCTAAACCGGGCGGTTAGCAATTTTGGTATACATGCCAACCACCTTATATATATAAAAATATATTCAAAAAATATGTATATACACACAAAACGACGTTGTTTTAGTGTTTAACACCAAAACATTGTCATTTGACTTAGGGCTGAGAAGACTTTAACTCAGCCTTAAGTTAGTAAATCTCCCACATTTCTCTTCTCTCACTCACTCTCAGCGTCGCACAGCCCCTGGTTGTGATTTTCAAGCACATCCCACCCACACTTCTCAGCCTCAGTGATTTTGAAGTCTCTCGTCCCTCTCTCGTCATCTATGAACTCACACATCTCTCTCATCCCTCTCGATCCTCTTGTCGTCCATGAACTCCATGAGTGCCTGGATTTTGTAGTTGTGGTCGTCGGTCGAACATGTCGATGATGTTGTGGCACTTCACCACATTGTGGTTATCAACGTCCTAGAGGATCTCAATCTCGGTGCAGATCTGGCGGCGCACGGTGTGAGTTGAACTAGAACCAGATCTAGCGTCGCGGAGGATCTCGATCTCATTACAAATTAGAACCTTACAGACCCTCACCTTCATTGTTTCCTCCATAGTGACAATGATCTTGTTATTTTGTTTAATATCATCTACAAATCTACTATTGGGTTTGATGGATTTTAGTTGCTTATGAATTTTTTTGATGGGTTTGCGTAGATTAGTCTCTTGGATTCGTTGCAGATGTTTTTTGGGGTTTTTTTTTTTTTTTAAGCAAATAATAATAATAAAAAAAAAAACAGTTATAGCGGGGCAGTATAAGTTTAAATAACCTCTAACTGCCTAAGGCGGTGCGGAGGCGATTGCGGTTATGGGCTTATAGCCAATAACTACTAACCGCAACCGCCTTTTTAGCCTTAATAGTAGACATCAAATTTTGATATGAAATTTTCTATAAACCAAAGAAATGGTATATGATAGAGAGATCCAGATGAGCAAGGAAGCACATATCTACTGCTAGAGATTAAAAAAGGCAATGATGCGTGTAGCCGATGCACGCCGCATAGGCACAAATGGTACAAGTAGATACGCCAAAGAGGGGAGGAGCGAGGGTTGTAGATGGTGGTGGAGGGGCACATGGTGAGAGATGGAGACAAATGAGCAGTAGATCCAAAATAACATATAAAGGGAAAACAAACAAAAGATGATTACTCCCTTGTAGCTCATTTTCCATTTGAATTTGTTAAAAAAAAAAGGCAAAGAGGATTTACAAAAAGAGAGTGAAGTAAAAAGTTTAATGGGGTGTGACATAGAGGAGGGAGCTTCCCTCCTTCCTATATGGCTATGGGTAAGAGCATTTACAGCAGACTCCATATATTTTATTCCCTTTCATAAATTTAAAAAAAAGTAAAAAAAAAAAATTCAAAAAATTACTCATAACAGTTACCCTATATTTTCCTTATTTCTTATGAACGTTACAATGTAACCAAATACATTGGGTTGCATTGTAGCTTCCCAATGCTTATTATAATCACAAAAATTCTCTCTCTCCTCTCATGCTGGTTCTTCTTCTTCCTTTGTTCCAAGCTTCGAACTAGACAATGCCCACCAGCAAACGAGAGAGATCCAGATGAGAGAGAGACCCATTGGAGATCTAGACGGAGACGGAGATGAAGACTAGTATCTAAAACAAAACAAAAAAATTTAAAGGTAAAAAATATTATTTTAATGATATGGAGAAATGGTTAAGGAATCTATTGTGAAGTGTTTTTAGATAAGGAAGCAAAAAGTAGTTTGGTTTCCTAAATTTAGAGAAAATGAAGAGAAAGCTACTGAAAATGCTCTAATGAAGGAGGACCTTTCCGGAGAAGGGGCAAAAATTTGAGAGAGCACTGTTTATAATGAATTTAATTGAATAATGCTATATGACCTACTATTATCCAACTTTGCTAATGTGCCTTTGCCAATCAACCATTGAAATTTTTCTTATTTTAATAAATGCTGATTGACAGTATCACACTAGTAAAGTAAAATAAAAATGTAGTTTATAGCATTTATGTTACTTATGTGAAATTTCAGTACATATTAGTTGGTGTAGTAATTTATGTTCGCGTATTAAGTTCGGGTTATATTAAGGTATGAATATAAGACTATGCACATGGGTTTAAGGCATGGATTAGGGTCAATCCTAACCCGTTAATTTTTTTTGTGAGTTAATGTCGGATTTGTAAGTCGTTTAAAAAATTGCTACTCCTAAATATTGTGTATCGAGTTCAGGTCGTATTAAAACATGAGTATAAGACTATATAGGTTAATCATAATATAGTCAATTAATTAAATAAGTCAAACCGTCAAATCTAATCTATTAATTTTGTATAAAATTAATGTCAAATTTGTGAATCGTTTAAAAAATTATCAGGTTCAACTGACATATTAGTTAACAAGTAGAAAGTTATGGAGATGGGTGTTCCTTATTTTCGTAACATCTACGACGACATTAAGGACTGTCGTTTTGTAGTACCTCCACAAGCAAAAGGATCAAAGTCCCCGAGTCCCTACCGAGTGAGTGAGGTCCCGAACTGAGTCAAAAATGTCGAACTCGTTCTCCGATCTTCCCGACATTCTCATTCAGTAAGCTCTCTCTCTCTCTCTCTCTCTCTCTCTCAAATTTCTCTCGCTAACAATTTATCTGTAATTGTTTTTCAAGGTTATCGGAGCCAATAACGGAGTTTCTCTCCAAAACCCACTACACGCCACCAGAGGGCTCCAACATTTCCGTCAAAGCCCTAATCGAACCCCTCTTCCCACGCAAAACCTCACCACCAAACTCTAGCATTTCCGAAGCCCAAATCCGCGCTTCAATCAGTGACTTCACCCTAGCTTGCGCCTTGATATCATCCTCCCAGTCCTCGACCCACGAGCTCCTCTCATGGATCCCACAACACCTCTCTATCTCAGCAGACTCGGCCTTTCGAGAACTCTCAAAAGCTTATTGCGGCGTTTTCAGCGAGGAAAATGCGAAGAGGATTGGAGAGTTGGGTGTGGATTGTGTTTCGGTCCCTGAAGAGAAGAGGCTGGTGGTGGAGTTGATGCCTGAGGTGCTGCCATTGTTGAAGGAGAGGATTAAGGAGAGCTCGATCGATAAGTCGGACGAAGTCCACGAGGTCTCAGCGGCGTCAGCTAGGGCTCCGGTAGGGTTTGCCGTTGTGGCAGCTTATCAGTTCAGATGGGTTGTTACTCAGGTTTGTGCTTTGGGTGTTCTCTTTGAATTTCAAAGATTTGAGGTGTAATATTACATGTTGTTTCGTGGTCATGTGGGCTTAGTTACAATTCTGGTTTTTTTTTTTTTGTAGGTTGGTTATCCTTATTTGGGAAAGTTGTGCGCTATGGTGATTCCTTGTGCATTGACTGCGGTTGATCACTGGTCGCCGGAGGTGAAAGTATGTGCAATTTAATTGGTTACAAAATCTTCTGTTTGGATGATAGACTTCATTATTTGAAACTTCAAGTTTGTTTCAATTGTGATTTAAATGGGAAGGAAGGGCTGTTGTTTAGAGTGAAAAAATGTCCTCATGTTGGTTTTCTCATGAAGTAGGGAAGAGGGTTACCCAATTAAAAGTGTGGCATGGTTTCTTTGTTTTATTTTATTTTTTCCGTCAATGAGCTCTGGATAAAATGACTCTTCTTCTGCCTCTTAAGAATGGAGTAGAGGACGAGATTGGGGTTTTAAACCTACTAGGTGTGTGTAATACACATCTGGCCTTTTTTTTTTTGAGCCATTTAAAATTCTATAGTTATTTGCATTATATTTGTGTCCCTGTGGACAACAGTATTAAGCAATTGAAATTCTTACTTCATGTTAGTTAGGAGACTGATAAGCTGTAAATGGAAGAACTTGTTAGAAGGAATGCAAAATAAGTAAATTGATGTGTTATAGTGGGTGGATAATCCCCTCTTCTCCTGTTTTCAGGGGCAGGGCATGGTTAGCCTTACACATCTTGCAAAAAATATTGATGCTGCTGAGCTTAATTGTTATGGGGATGTGCTTCTTGATGCATGCTGCCAGAATATTGCTTCTACTGATGAGATATGGCCCCATGTAGTTGAGATGTCAACACTACTTGTGACTTGTACTCAGAAGGGAAATCCTCGTAGCCCATGGTATACTTAATTATCTATGTTCTTTTACTTCTGAACTGTTATTGCTAATGAGTTTTGCAGGTGTTGTTTTGAAACTAAAAGAACATAGACAAGTTTGATAGTTATAACAATGGATGGTGATGTCTTCGTGGGGAACATTGTCTATGAAACTGAAATCATGGCTATGGTTCTGACAAAGAATATGGATAAGAATTATGATGAGATATGCAAAAGAAGACTCTCTTTGGTATTATTCTAGTTAATAATAAATTAGAATGGCAAGAATGTCTTAGAGTATTCCCCCCTGTAAGTTAAGTAAACAGTGTAAACTCTTTCTAAAACACAGTGGTTCTGTTTAATTTTTTTGCAAATGAAATCTCCTGGATCCCCATAGTCAAACAGTAACTGTGTTGACTTTCTAGCACCCTTTCTGGAAACACTGCATTAGAGATAGAATTTCTTAGTTTGTGCCTAGCATTTGTTTTACTTTTAATCTTAGATCAATTATTGTAAATTGAGTTTGTAGAGTTGAATAATGATTACAAATAGATTACACTATGCTGCCGTTGGATGCAGGTTTAGAGATCTTGTCAACCAGCCCTCCATATATGTCAAACATGTCTATGTTGAGATTGCTCATGATATACATATATATACAATATTATGTATAGACATGTATATTATCGTCCAATTCTTTATAGAAAGTAGTGTTTGCTTATTATCATATACTTGTTCTTTAGGTTTGAAAGGATATTAAATGAGATGTTAAGTCACTTGGAGCGGGCACCAAGGAACAGGGAGCGCCGTATTGCATGGCTCAAATATATCGAGCCACTTTTGACAGGTGTTGGTCTTGTGTTATTAGCGCATTTTAGTCGTATTTTTCCCCTTTTCCTTAAGTGGATGCATGCTGATGATGACGAGACTGTCAAACTGGTGAGAAATACTTTTAATCTTCTTTTGACATTTAGCATAAGATTTCACAAGTTTACTGATGAATTTTTCTTTTCCTGGGTACACAATAATGAAGTTTTACGACCTCGGCTAGGTTGCATTTTCAATGTCTACATTTCAATTATAAATTATGATGATAGATCTTCTTGGGTCCTTGTTTCATGCTCAGTCTAACTATAGGCAGGAATAGTATATCGAATTCAAGAACTAAATACTGGACTTTGCTATGGAAGAGTGGTGAACTACCTAGCAAAAGCTTTTTGTCTGTTTTCTCAATGTGCAGTCGTCATTTGGCCTTTTGCATCTTGTATTGTCTATGCATGGCATCATACTTGTCTTTGATAAGATACAAATTTTTCAAGAAACAAATCTTCGAGAGATCCTTGTTAGTCCAAAGTTCCTTCTTAGGTTCTTACTGACTCAGCCAGTAAAAGTCCAGGCATTTCATTCATAGCATAATTGAACATGTAATTGTCCATTACCCTCTTTTGTGCTTTTCTCATCGACAAATTAGTCTAGGGCAAACCTAGCATAATTTTCTGGAGCTGATGTTGTTGGATGTAGTAAGAGATAAACTATTTCTCAATTCTTTAATTGTTTTGCAGGTTTTGGAACGGATCCAGACAATTTTAAGGTTAACGTGGATAAGGAACACACCATATATTGGAAGGTAAACTACTAGGTAATTATGCTTCATCATCCAAAATAATGTACAATTAGGCAGCATTTGGAAGTTCCCTGGAACATTGTTCATTCTGTTGTCTTGCTTGCAATCTGAATATAAGTTGATAGTGTACAACATCACAATATGAGGAAACAATATGGGGTTTAATCACTGATTTTTTCTTGAGGATGTTTAGAAAGTATTTCAGTTCAACAATCGCTTCTAGATAGGCAGCTAGTGATTGTGTAAGTGACAATTAGAAGTCAGTTCTCAGTGAACTTTCTTCCAAACACGGACTTAATTGCTTTGACCTTGAATAGGATTTTTTAATTTTTTAATTTTTTAAAGTCTCTTACATCCTGCTTCAAAACCTACCTAATGTAGAACAGAAACTATTGGTGTCAGGTTGGTTGATGAACTCGTTATCTTGTATAAAGAGGCAGCATTGAAAAAGGCTCGCGAAGAAGTCAGAACACATATTCTTCAGATATTGCTCTTACTCCAGCAGTAAGGATTCTGTTATGATTTTCATGATAATAGAGTTTGAACATTATTTCTTCCTTGATCTTTGATTGATTCTGGTGATACTTTTCCTGTTAACCCCAAGGTGCAAAGGTGTGCAATTCGAAGCAGCCTGGGGCAAGCACAAGGATGATCCAAATTTGACAAATCTCGTATCATCTTTAAGCGGAAGAGACACAACAACGGTAAACATTACTGCACATGAATGACAATCGCAGTGCAGTGCAATTGTTACAACAGGCTTCAAAGCGGGGAGAAACAGTTTGCCGAAGATGAGGGGGAGGGGATATGTAGCTGGCTTATTGAATTCCATTTCCTTCAATCTTTCTAATACTCTTTTTTAGACTGCCCTTAGTTCGTATTTTGGGAGCCATGTACATGTAGTTATGAGCACTAATTAATTTGCGACATTTTATGGTGCTAACATATTTCAAGCACAAGCCCATGTACATTTGCTTACGTGCTACTGAACTCATTGTTTTGAGCAAAGATTAAAATACCATTGATATATTCCAGGCATGGTATTTCATCTCGCGATGGCTCACATGTTCCACCTCAATTGTCATGTGGCCTGAAGTAACATCAAACGATCCCAAACATTTTGCAAACGGATTTTGATCTTACTTCAACAACTAAGCCTTGATTGTATGGGGGGTTTTTTGGAAGGAAAGAAGAATTAGGGGGGTCCTTTTCTGGGTGAGGCTTTAGCCGCTGTGATTGTTGTTAGAAATGGAGAGGCGGGGGCCTAAACAACTTAATTTATGAAGGAAATTCACTCTCTTGTTGTCTCTGTTTTTCGCAACCCGAATCTCCTGTTGGACTGACAATTTGAGCCTTGCATTTTTTAAAATGGCCAAGATTTAAACTTTATTTCTTTATGGTCTTTTTGAAAGGTTTATTGAAGTGTTAACTGATCTGCGCACAATTTAGCCAAATAAACTACTTCTAATCAAAATGAAAGCATTTCTATTATGACTCTTTTCCGTGACGCTCGAAGGCCGAGAGGTGAACAAGCAAAAACTGTAGATAATATGTTTCACTAGCTAGCTACTTCATTACTTTAATTTAGGTTACATTTGGTGTGTTATTTACTAACTTTCCAAGAAAAAATGGCAGATGATATGCCTATTGATGAATCGGTAGTAAAATGGTAGAAACTATGGTGACATTAGTGTTATTCCGGCTAGCTTGCAGAATTTGTATAGAAATGTGCTTACAGAATTTGCATCCAGCTGGATGTAAGCTGGCGGGTATTTGGACGGAGTCACGGAGCCTAACGAAACTCATAACCGCCTTCACCGAAAAAAAACGACCTCGACGGCTTAACCTCCCGCTACTGCACACAATTTCAAAACCCCAAGAAATCCCTCCAAAACTCTCTCTCCCTCTCTCTCAACAACCAACTAACCACATGACTCCTTTTCTCTGTTCCTTCTTCTTCACCCTCACTCTCTCCTTCCACTTCCTCTGCCTCCTCCCAACCACCGCCTCCCTCCCCACCCTGGGCGTCACCTACTTCACCCCCGTCACCAAGCCCAAGTCGCCGCCACCGGACCACCTCCCCACCGCTGTCTCCTCCCTCGGCCTCACCGCCATCCGAGTCCTGAGCCCCAACCCAGCCCTCACCCGCGCGTTCACCTACACCAACACCACCCTCATCCTCACCATCCCCAATCCCTTCGTTCCCCCCATCGCCGCCAACCGCTCCAACGCCCTCCGCTGGCTCTACGGCCACGTCGTCCCATTCTACCCTCGCGCCAAGATTGCCGCCATCTCCGTCGGCAATGACTTCCTCTCCGCCTCCCCACCTGGCGCCCTCTCCTCCGCATCCGTCCTCCTCTCCGCCATTCGCAACATCCACCTGGCGCTCCGCGACCTCGGCATCCGTAGGATCTCCGTCTCCACCTCCTTCTCCTTCATCAGCCTCGTCACGACGTCGTTTCCCCCCTCTGCCGCCGAGTTTCGCCCCCCGGTCTGCGAGACTCTCATCAAGCCGTTGCTTCAGTTCCTCAGAGACACCAACTCCTCCTTCTTGATCAATATCTTCCCGTACAACGTGTACCGTTTGAACTCCGAGATTCCCATTGGGTTCGCTCTGTTCCAGGAGCACTCGTTCAATTTCCGCGACGATTTGGTCACCGGCGTTCGCTACCGGAATCTTTTTGATATGATGGTCGATGCGGCGATTAGCGCCATGGCGCTGGCTGGATATGAGAACATTCCGGTGGTTGTGGCAGAGACCGGGTGGCCGAGCTCCGGCGGGGAAGCAAGTGAGGTCGATGCCAACCCGGCCTACGCCGAGATGTACCTTAAGGGCCTGGTGGCGCATTTGAGATCGGGAGTTGGAACGCCGTTGAGGAAGGAAGGCGTGGCCGAGGCTTACATATACGAGCTGTTCGATGATGAGGAGGTGATGCAGGGGACGACTCGGCCTAAGCGCAACTGGGGGCTTCTGTACCCCAATATGAGCAAGAAATACAAGATTGACTTCTCTGGGTCACTCAGGACCGGCGAGGGGTGTGCTTTGGTCAGATTTGGGCTTTTCTTGGTCTTTGCTCTCTTGCATTTCCTCAGTTTTTGATACTCTGTTTCTTCGACGACCTGCATTTGAGAGGTCCTTTGAATAATGGGATAAGTGGGTTGTTGATGTTGATCTATTTGTTGTAAAGACGATACATTCTCTGTCTCTGTAGTTAGTATGCGATTCAAGGCTCAGGTTTTCGGTTTCTTTATGGAAGCTGGTGAGTTAGGCTCAGATTTTAGTAAAATGCAGGTTCTTTTTCATGCATAGATGAATTTTTACTGGAAATTGCTGGCTAAAACCTCTCTCTCTCTTCAAGTTGTTGATGTACATCAAAAGTGTTTGATAAAGAGAATTCAATTGAGATGTGGTTTATGTTTCGCACTAAAATTCTGGGTGCTTGTCCTATCAGTTTAAGCATGACTTATTAGTGTTACATTACACAGCAGTAGATTTAGTGTTTTGGCACTATGTGATTCAGACTTTGTTTCAACTCTGCAATGGCTGCAGAATTAACTGTGATTCCTGGAATGTACATGGTCAGCTGGCTGAGTTTGGGAACACAAATATATTATTCTGTTCAATGGGTTCCTGGCATATTTGTTAAGATACGCAATTTTGAATTGAATTGATAATTTTTTACGCAAATTAAACAAAAATTAATAAATTAAGGTCGAAGGATTTTAACATTTTGAATTAAATGGATTAAATTAGAGTTTACTTATATAATTTTATATTCTTGTATTAACACGATCCGAATCCGACACATAAACATAAATTGTTACCCTTAATTTTATTCGCAAAGTCTGATGAAACTTGTTACTGAACTAAAATCACAATGCATTTGTGTGTGGTAATCCCCAAACCCCTAATGTAGTTTTACTAATTTTAACCGAGTAATCTTTCATTTTCTCTGTTTTTTTTAAAAAAAATAAAAATGCTAAATGTCCAATTAAAGTGTCCAAGTTGGTTCAACTCCCCTTGTGTTGAGCTTTTTTTTTGTTTTCAACACAAGGAGAATTGGACCAAGTTGAATACCTTGGTTGGACAATGGACATATAGCCATTTTTAATTTTTTTTAACAAGATGCTTACGTCCATTATATGACGTGATATTGACAAGTATGCGTCTGATGTGATGAAACTGATTATGTAATATATATACATGTGTTGAACAATTATTGGTCATGGCATAATATTCTGATAGAAAAGTTAATAAAAGTACGTTGGAGGGAGTGTTTTGATAATCAATTAAACCATAAAAGATTGATTTAATAAATAAAAATGCTCTGGGTATTAAAGTTTTTATTAAGACATGACTATCAAGATAATGTAGAGCTTATTTATTGAAGATAATAAAAAATATTAATAAAAAAAAAGTTAAAAATACCAAAAAATAAGTTCCTCATCTTGATAGTCATCTTTTCATACAAATTTTGATACTCATAATATTTCTCTTTAATAAAATGTCAAACTCCATGAACTGCTACAGTATTTTTTATTTTTAAAAAAATCATTCCACCTCATAGGCCTTTTATCTCTAAAATCATTGTAGGCCATGTCATTGTCTTTGGGCCTTCCCTTTTTTTCATTTATGCTCTCAGGCCCAAAAAGTAAGAAAGGAAATGGCTTAAAGTAGTTCATGTCCCCGGAAAATCTCTCCCTCTGGCCTTTTCTTTGTTTCACTCTCTGTTTTCGCGTTTGAGGAACGCTCAGGAACTGCCATCACCTTTCTTCTCAAAGCGCGCTCCGTACAAATAGGCGGTCCTTTTGAATGCAGGTATTTCTTCTCTCTGCAAAATCTGCTAAAAGGGTTTCTTTCTGATTGTTTATCTAATTCATATAGCTTACTTTGAGGACTGGCGCAAAGGCTTTTTTTTTTCCCACACTATTGATTCATAGAAATGATACAATTTATCAATTCATAAGATCACCGCATTCGAGATTCATGGAGATTGTTTCACACATAAACACACACACAGACATTTATGTATATACGTGAAAACAAATGGGAAATTGTGTGTAGGAGTCCCATGATCTCTCGCTTTAGGCTTTGCTTTGAGTTAAGCCTATGCCTCCACCTGTGGGTATTGAAGTCTTTTTCAATTTTTTATTACAATGGGTCCAAAAATGTTGTTGAACTGAACCCAAATTCGTATGAGGTTTATTCATTTCTTCTAGTCGTTTTTTATGTTTCAATTTTTTGTAAATATTGTTAGAATGTATAATAAAAAATAAAAATTTATTAGGGGTTGCAGTTTTACCTATGAATCCCACATGGGAGAACATAACTATAGTTGTTTGCTAAAGTAGCCGTCAATGAACCAGATTATTGAAATTGCTCAGGATACCCTTTTTTTAGCTTCTAGAATGTAACAAACCTCTTTAATGATCTAGATTTTCTGGGTTTGTATTTGCAAATATAGAATGGATTAGAGATGATTTGTAGAAGAGAAGGGATTATGAATTGAATCAGAAAGTATCATTCAAGAATTCATGAACTGAGTCTTACGATTACAACAAAGGCTAAGGCTAACAACTATCTTCTAACTTCTAACTAACTAGGCTAAACAATACAACTCCCTGGATAAAAGACCCGTTTACAATCAGGCCTTCTTTTATATCTCTCGACGGAACCCAGTTGCATAACAACTTCTACCAGCCCATCTACAGTGCACTTGGCCCAACTGAGCCCAATCCGTTAGCTACCCATCTCAAGTGTTAAATACATGTCTTCACTTATTTGATCCTATCCGTCCATCTCTTGAATATGAACATAGTCTAATTACCTTCATTAGACCTATTACATAGAATCTATTAGTTAGTTCAAGATCCCTCTTACCTAACTGGAATCAAAGATTAGTAGACCTGTTCCGTCCAAAATGGGAATGGGTTAGGGTTATGAACTTATAATCCTTTTTTTTTTATTATTACTATTTTAATTTTCTTTTTTGAATCTTTTCCTCCTAGCGCTCAATATATATTGGAAAGTTGGCTGGTTTTGTGGTAGACTATTAACTGGACATGGTAAGAAATTCCCAGCTTTCCAACTTTTAGTTACTCTTTCTATTTGTCAAAACTTCAGCAATGATAGTCTTTTGGGTTCTTAGCTGTTGAAATCTGATAGTTCTTGCAAAGAATGGTACAATTTTTGTTTATAAGTTCTTTTTAGTTTTGCCTGCGAGGGTTAGCTTAAATGGTCGCTCGATTGGTGTAAATACGATGAGGTCGGTTGTTTGAGTCTCCTTAATTACCTGTTACTTGGTTCTTGCGGGCGGGGTCGTGTATCTAGGGTTTATCTGACATGGATGGATTTTAAAGGGGCCTTGCCTTGAAGGGTTTTCTTATCATTTTTTTTTTTTTAAAAAAGGTTCTTTCTAGTTTCAAAATTATTTCATATTCTTTTAATTTTTGCTAATTTTAATTACATCGTGGATTTGCGTGGAATTCGGGCCCCCCCGGGGGAGGGGGGTAATGATATCTTAGATTGTGGATCACAGTGATAGTGAATTGGTTAGGGTTTTTGAGTATAACTGATATTTTAATTCTATCATGCATGTGGAGTCTACCAAAAGAATTGCAATTGAAGAAAGTATGTCTCACTTACCAACTGAAAAAGCCACATGGACGCCTGCCTTCCACAAAATATTTCTTGATATATGTATTGAACAAAAATTAAAGGGGAATAAGCCTGGGACGCATTTTACTAAGGAGGGTTGGAGGAATATTGTCGAATCATTTTATGAAAAGACTGGTTCGAGGTATGATAAGAAACAAATGAAGAATCACTGGTCACTAACCAAGGAACAATGGAAAGTCTGGGTTAAGCTAATTGGTGATAGTAGTATGAAATGGGATCCAGAAACCAAGCTATTGGGTGCTAGCAAGGAAGACTGGGCCAACTATATAAAGGTAGGATAACTCACTTCACAGTGTGTAATGGTATATTAGTACAGACTTCTGAATGTTCTTGACGTATTCCAGATTTGTGATAACATGGTGATTTTGTCATAGGCAAACCCAGAAGCTGCACAATTTCGATTTAAGGAACCCCAGTTTTCTGACAAATTGGAAATTGTTTTTGATGGAACAATCAATGCTGGAGACATGGAAGCTTCGACTAGGCGTAAGAGGCAGAATAGTAGTTTGACCTCCTCCCTTTTGCGCAGGGAAGAGGAAAGAATGATGACACCGGATATCAAGACCGAGTATCTATTTGATGATGAAACGAGGAGTGCTCTTATGGTTCAGTTTACTCAGGGCACAACAATTGCAAGTGAACAAAGTATGTCTAGCTCATCCCCTCGAAAGGCAAAAGCCATTTGGATGCCTGCCACCCACAAAATATTTATTGATCTATGTCTAGAACAGACATTAAAGGGGAATAAACCTGGAACACATTTTACTAAGCAGGGTTGGAGGAGCATTGTTGAATCATTTCAGAGAAAGACTGGTCTGGATTATGAGAGATTACAACTAAAGAATCATTGGGATATTACTAAGGAACACTGGAAAGTCTGGTCTAAGCTAATTGGCACTAGTAGTATGAAGTGGGATCCAAACACCAATAATTTTGGTGCAAGTGAAGAGGATTGGGCAAATTATTTACAGGTTTGCTTAATTAATGAATGAACAATAGCTGTTTCTATTTAATTTAAAAACTTGGGAACGATCTACATGAATTTTGGATTGATTGTTACAGGCAAACCCAGAAGCTGCGCAATTCCGCTTTAGGGAACTTGAACTTGCTGACAAACTGGAGATCATCTTTGATGCAATGACAGTTAGTGGAGAGTTCGAACCTGCTAATCAGCGTAGGAAGTATACTCATGCTTTGACAACATCTTGGTTACATAACAAAGAGCCATTTGTGCCGAAGCAAGATGAGAAAACTGAGCCTCTTTGTGATGCTGTTGAATCAAGAGATGCTGTGATGATTCAGAGAAGTGCTCATAGAGTCCCATCTACACAAGGCAAACTCAGTTACAGTATTGGGGAATGCATCGACTGTCTTGATGGGATGGAGGAAATAGAACAAGGAAGTGACCTCTACTTGTTTGCCTTAGACATATTCCTGAAGAAGGAATACAGGGAAGTTTTTCTTCAACTTAAGAAACCTAGTGTAAGGATTGCATGGTTGCAGCGCTTACGATCACTTGGTCCACCTTTGTAACACAATGCTTGTCATGTTTCTATTTCTCTTTTTCTTTGGTACGGATAATAGGTAGTTTTTGGATATGACTAACAATTATGAAGTGGTTATTCTGTACAGTCTAGTATTTCGAGCCCACTAGTTCGATGCATCAAACCGCTACCTCTCCCACCCCTTCCTCTGATGCCGGCTATCAATCTGGAGAAGATGTTGGAAATTTGTATCTTATGTGCTTACACATTGAATTATTCCGTGGTCTTTCTATATTAATATTCTGGAGAAGATTTTTGGAAATTTGTATTTTATGCGCTTACGCATTGAATTAATTATTCAGTGGTCTTTTTATATTAATATTTAATCGTTAATTGTATCCTTGCTGTAATTTTTATCTATATAGTTTGAAAGCTAGCACGATCTGCACTTTTCTTTCATAATAGCTGCATGGTATATAAAGCTGGATTCCTGAGGCTTCTTGGACAAAAGAGTACGATAATTTCTCTGTTCAAGCTGAAAATGGAACAATGCATGCCTCGTCAACGAGGGTAGCGAGTGGGATGATGTCCATTCGGCTGTTTACCCGCTCAAGTATTTGAGTTATAAGTAAATTGTTAGTTGTTTTATATTTGAGGTCTTTCAGTCAGTAAGAGATTAAAAGTCTTTTGAGTTGTTTTACAGCAGTCAATAGCTACGGTTATAGGTCTATTTAAATCAAGTTTATGAATAAAATTGATACACAGAGAAGTTTATTTTCAGGCTCTTGGTTTGAAGTTACCCTAAATTACCCTGTTACGGACTTGATATTCATGTTTGTAACAAAAAGAGCCATACGGGATTTAGTAGTTCCGTGGGAGAAATCAGTCATCACGATGCTCTTACCCTTACCCTGAAGATTGTAACTAATTTGATAAAATTTTCTTTCAATTCAGATATATGTTCTTAAATAAACTAATATATGTTCATAAAGCATGTAATTTTTTCACACATTTTTTAAAATGTATCACATTTTTTTAAAAAAATACATGTAAAAATCACATGTTTTAAATACAAATGTTAGTTTAATAGATAATTCTTTCCCCAAAAAAAAAAGTTTAATAGATAATTTCTTCAATCTAGAAAAATTTTGTCCATTCGCGAATGCCATTGCCCTCTTCCACTCTGTGTCCTTTCAAGCACAAAGCCTCTCCCCAAGTAGATAGCCCTGCCATTTATTCTCATTCTCACATACAGCTAATTGTTGCAAGCAGCAGCAGCATGATTTTGGTTGAATTCTTCATTAATTTTTAAGCGAATTCACATAAGACATAAACTTTATGAACAGTAATAATCATCAAGTAAAGCCAAGACGTCTGATGTGGCTGAACTGAGTTTACAATCCAAGGCTCTCGACGAATTAATACATGAACAAAAATCCGACAGTTTCACCTTTAAACATGATCTATTCTGGAACAGATTTACCAATTTGACGCTCCAAATTGTAATATACAGCATTCGGGAGCTTAAAAATACGCTTTCCTAAATATGGGCCTGTCAAAGCATCCATGTGGCTGCTTATCACCCCTGTTATACGGAAGCCATCTTTCTGCATTAGTGCCCTTCGTCTGGAAAAGTATTCACAGCTATCCATATGCACTTCATCATCCAATCTGCTTCAGCGCCGACTAGTTAAACCGATTGCATTGATGGCATCAAATATGAGATACAAGCTAACATTCACTCAACAAGCAAAAAGAAAAAGGCAGTCATCTAAGCAGACTTCGGAGATATTTCGCATACTTCATTGAAGATTTATCTGTAGCTACAACTAAGTTATGGGCTCAAATTTTCTCTTGTATCAGAAATAATTTGATATCATTGAAAATTCAACCCATAAGTTTCGAGTAATGTTTTATATGAGAGAACAATATTTAAAATGCTCGCTGGAAGTGGGTAATCTCAATTGCTTTCTCCATTACAACAGTCCTGATGAAATGGATTTCCCACCTGGACAATTTCTACTTCCTACATAATGAAACATTCAAACCACTCCCCCCTCTCTTTTGCAATATCAACTACTCCTCAAAACTATTCATAATGTACCACAGCATCATGTGGAAATAAATAGCCTGCCATGTAGTCTACAACATCAATTTGTATATGGCAGACTACAACAGCAATTACTGGATTATAATAAAAACTAAAGACAGAGAAGTATTGAACATTTTCTGCTAAAAAGCTGACAATTAGCAATGGTTTAAAGAAAGGAACATAACAACAATACCTCATAATCAATGAAGTCCAACCACTATATCCTGCAGAAATAAGATGCCCTACAGTGGCATTCTGTTGTCTCTGGGACTTTCTTGATAACAAAATTAAAGGCCACCCACTAGCTTGAAGTTTCATGTATAATCTAAAGATAAGCAGGTGCTTCAGATGCTTAGCCTCTCCAATACAATCACTACAACCGAATTGATCAAATCTGTACCAAACAGAATCATTTTTGTCTCAAGTCAAATATAACAACATATCAAGATTGGAAAGACATTAGATATGAACTTGCTAAAATAGGAGTTAATCAAGATCGGATATAACGAAATTTCTGAACTTGCACACTGGAGCAACATTTCTAGGTTAAGAGACCCATAGATGGACAATAACCATTTCTCCCTGCCTTATGGCAGAGGGCTGATTTGGATATTTTA
Organism: Betula pendula; assembly: GCA_900184695.1. Classification (NCBI taxonomy): domain Eukaryota; kingdom Viridiplantae; phylum Streptophyta; class Magnoliopsida; order Fagales; family Betulaceae; genus Betula; species Betula pendula. The sequence goes on along the minus strand of FXXK01000818.1, from coordinate 144,231 downwards.
ATTTTAAGATATAAAACGAGGGTGGCAAATGGAACTGTTAGCACATGTAAATTTAAAACATGGTAAGTTGCTTTACTATTTCCCTTTTCAGCATATATGTTCTCCCTTAAAAAACATTAGCAATAGCACAAAGAACCATTGCAATCAAGGGGGAAAGAAAAAGAGGGGGCACTTACAAGAAATATATATATAAAAAAAGAAAATAAAATAAAAAGAGGGTATTAAATGAGAAGAAGTGAGGGGAAATAAGCAAAGATAGGGCAGAACTTTGGTTTCAAATGTTCAGTAATTGTAATAGATAAAAAGATGTGCATTTTCTTTAGGAGACTTACGACTGACTTGAACACGAACTTTAGGACAACCAACTTAACGGTACATGAGGACAACAACATGTTAAAGAACTCTGAGTGGAGTCAAAGATCTAACATGTGAACACCAATCAAAACCTGATATGAAATTGAGAAAATACACAACACAGAAGATGTGAAATTTTAAAAGAAAATTACCTGTGCATGAATAGATTGGTATGGTGAGGATTTGAGGAAAGAATGTCATCGATGTCAATTAATACAACATCCAGACCATTGTTTAGAGGCATAATGCTACTGAAATAGTTCTCAACCACCTGCAAAGTAGCATTTAAATCTCTCGCATATTGACCTACTCTAATATACTGAATAGCAAATTCCCTGCAAATTGAAGGGAATTCATCTGCTTTCAAGCTGTTGAGCTCTGCATACAGAGCAAAAATCTTGCAATCATTGTAATCGTCACTTGCTTTCTGAATTTCAACAACTCCTGAACTCTTACTTTGGCAAGATTGCAACATTACTGTTAATGCAATCAGCAAAGTGATTAATAAAACCCCAACAGTTACAAGTCCAGCAATGAAGATCGTTGCAGCAAAAGATGTCATGTAGAACCCTGACTCCATCACATAACGGCTTCCCATCTCTGTGCCTAAGGTAAATGAATGAGATTGGAAGTTTATCAAAATGAAGCCCAAAATATTATTAAAAACATAATCTAGCCTCAATTATAACATGTCAAATAGTCTAACAATTGAAGGCCACTTTTGAATCAGCACAAGAAGTTCATTATCCAACTTTACATTGATGGTTCATCAGTTTCATACAAATTTCAATTTTGCAAACAAATTTCAAGAGAGCTTTAAGGTCTTAGGTCTATGGTGAGAACACTCTGAAAACAGAACACATGACAATAACAATAACACAACTCCACTAGAATAGACAGTTATCTATGGATGGGAAATTGAGAGAGTTTGTACATGTTTCAAATGAGTCAATAGCTATTCAGAAACTTTCGTAATGACCACCAAATTGTGTAAACTAATTCTTCTACCCAGAACGAAAAAGTAAGAAATGATAAGCAAGAGAAGTTAGCACATACCAGAATTTTCTCCATTGGAGAGACTCCGCGCGGAGTACTCTCGCTCCATTTGATGGGCATATGCAGACATGGTTTCTAACTTAGTCAACAATCATTGACACAATTAGAAAGCACACAAAATTCTCTAGATCCCTTCCGGAAGATAGAAGGCCACCTGTAATCACAAAAATTAAACTCGGTCAAGCACCAGCCTCATTTGAGCCATACAGTCATAATTATGGAGGAATAAGTACTCCTATAACTAATTTCCCTTTTCCCTACTTTGCTTATATATAAAAAAAAAAAAAGTACTCCTATAACTAAAACATTAACATCTGAACAAAGACAACTTACAAGCGGCTTCATTTACCATGCTAAGAGCTATTATTACCACATCTCAACTTCTTTGCCTATCACATATATACCAGAAAACAAAGATTTTTTCCATCTCAAAATAAATGACAGTGTTTTCAAAGGACCCAATTATTAAAATATATCTATAATGATCATCCAAAAAATTTGATAAGTATGTTATTATTATTATTATTTTAAAAAAAGATTAGAATAATATTGAAAAATTGAAGAAGCATGAACTTCTAGTTTTGTTAAGTTTCATATAGTCAGAGACATCATAAAGGTTATCATCCGAGTGATAAGTAGAAATTGTCATAGACCTTCTCATCCTACGCGGATAAAATAATACAGACACCAATTACAATGATCTAAAAAGAAAAAAAAAAAAAACAATTTTCTAACAAAATTATACTTTCACAGATCTGCACCTTATTCAATATATGCACAGCAGTCTAAATTCCAGCACCCAACCAAAGAAAATACATTGAAATTTACAATTTTTAACCATCTGATCAGCCATCATAATGCAAATAACATAAAATCATGAACTGGGTCCCTAAAACACTGAGCTAATCATGTCATCGCATTGGTCAAAAGAAAATAAGACACTGAGATAAACCCACTTCTCTTCTTCTCCAGCAAAGTTTGTTCCAACTAAGCTCCATAAGTCACAAAAGTAAAACAAACACAAGAAGCAAACCAATCAATCAAATCTAAAGCGAGAGAGAGAGAGAGTACCAGAGAGAGACATTGATGAAGAGGTGATTTCTGGAAGAGGGCAGAAGATAAGAAGAACTAAGCACTAGAAAACTCCAGGACAGATATTTCACCATTCTCTCTCTCTCAGGAACGAAGCTTCCTTTTCACCATTAAGAGGGAGGTGCCTGAAAAGCAAAATTCTTTCAATCTAGTTAGTGATGCGGACATGAAAGGTCCAGATTAAAACTATGGATAATTATAAACAACATCCTGGGATGTTGCTACAGTGCAACATCCCAGGATGTTCTGAATCATCACTCTAAAACTATTGCATCCTATGTAGTATTCAGGAACACGATCCCGACACTATCACGAGTAGTGGGGACTCCTAAACGAAAATAACGTATGGTTAACTTAGTTATCCGAGATTCCGATTTTGTCAAATTTTCGGATCCTATTGCCTTTTTTTTTTTACTCTTTTGCATTCTTTTTCTTTGATAATTTGTTAATAATTAAAATTTCATATAACTTATATTCAGAAATTGACAAAAATTGATGGAATGCATTTTTTTCTTAAAAAAAAAAAAGAAAAGCTAAAATCCATGGAGTTAATTTTATATAATTGACTGTACGAATTGCATGCAATTTAGATAATTCTACACAGAGATATTTGTGAAATTTAAGTATTCCGACAAATGTATCTTACAACTCCTCTTTATAAGACTGTTCAAATTCCCAATAATTTGGACAATCAATAGTAGGAATCTTTTTCCTGTGATATCTTAAAATTGTAATGGCATTTTTAGACAAATATATATATATTTTCGTCAACCCTTAGATAATTGTAAGAATCGTCCACATAGGGATAATTGTGGAACTCATGTACTCCAACAAATGAACCTTACAAATCCTCTCTATAAGACTGCCAAAATTACACATAATTTGGACAATCAATGGTAGGAAATTAGGAATCCTCCTTTTGTGGTATCCTAAAACTATAATGGCATTTTTAGACAAATATGCATTTTTGCTTCTTTTTTTTTTTCTTCTTTTTTTTTTTCGTCCACCCTTTACTTAACCGTTTTGTGATTAATTTGGACTCAATCTATAAGCAAACTGACTTTTTTTCTTTCTTTTTTTTTTTTCTAAGCCTTTCAAAGTTAAAGTAACCAAAAATAAAGTTATGTTAGTTTACACTAAAGTGACTAAACAAACCCAATTTTGACGACAAAAGGTTTGGCTCAATTGGGCATGTGATTTCGAAAATTGGTAGTGCAATTATTGGTAGTGTAACTATGTTAAGAAATTGGATCACGATTATTTGTAATTGTTTGCCCCAATTACAATCGGAACATGCAATTAAAAGAGACTTGTGATGAGATTCACCTATCTATTCCGGTAGGTGAACCCATTAAGACCTCTCACAGTTTGATCCCGACAAAAAATTGCAACCAATCCCAATTCTTGGAAAACGCATTTATAAAACCCATTAAGATTTTAAGAGGCATTATAAGTTTGATTCAACCACGCCGGACATGCAGGCTCATTAGGCGTACAAGACTCGAAAAGCAGGCCATCCTTTCGGCCTGTGCTATGCCAAAGATGAACCTATATTCGGTGGTTTTAACTTCATTCTGTCAAGAAACCAAAAACACTTTAGGTTGGCTTGAATTTTACTGAATTTTCCGTGACAACTGACTTAGTTTGCCTCTTCTTTTTGCAACCTACATGTTATTTGTTTCTGAGGGATTGGATAAGGAATGAAAAAAGGGAGGCGAGAGAAAAGCAAGGGTACTTGTAGCGGTGGTATGTTCGATGGATTATTAGACTCCTTAAATTTTACAGAAATTCGGACCACCTAACAAAAAATTGAAAAACCTATTATTTTAGATAGGTAAGTCTTGCAGACTGCTAAGGACATGAAAATCCCACAACCCCCTCTTAAACTGTATAAATTTTTGTAAAATTCTGACAGTTTAATAATAAAAGATCCCCGTACAGTCTGGATAGGATGACGGAAAAGCGTTGGGGGTAAGAGGATAGTGATTTCGAGATCCTAAGTTATGTTCACCTATTATGTTCACTGAAATCTGGCATTTCATCACCCCCAATAGGGCCATGTAAGCCTTCGAGTCATTCGCTCCACACTCAACTCCATAATCTGATGCAGAGTCTTGGCTTTGTCCCATTCCCAGTAATTAAGTATTCAGTAATCAAGTACTCGGCTGCACTATTTTATAATTCAGCAAGAGACGTTTCAAGCACAATGAAATGAGGGTTTTTTTTTTCTTGGAGGGTGGGGGAAGAACTAAATATCACCAGCGTGAGAAAGAAGATGATTATATTTGCATCAAAATTGCCTACAAAATTTCGAGCCACTTGGCCATTCAAATACATGAGAAACAATCAATTCAGTTACAGTTACCCATAATTTATCAGGTGACAAATTGTTCTTTCCCTCTTTTCCAAAAAAATTAACATTTCCTACAAATCACGTTTTACCTGATCATTGATTGATTTATGGGGCACTGAAGATTCATCCAGTGGTGCAACAATGCCCTGTAAGTAGTAACCATTAAATACCTTATTGAACTCATTCAACTATAAGCTTTCAAAGGCCTTCATCCCATTCACCGAATTCACAGCTATGTCTACAGTCCTGGCCAATTCAACAGCTGCCCCAACATAGCTATGTGGTGTTAGTTTCAACAGATTGGTCTTTGCTTCTTCAGGTAAATCCAAGCCTTTGATAAACTCTGTTATACGTTCTTTAGTAACTGCTCTTCCTCTTGTTAGCTCCTTTAGCTTCTCATATGGTTCAGGAACACCATATCTTCGCATAACCTATATTCAAGTTAGCAAATGGTGTGTAATTAAGTAGCATATTTGGGAGGAAACGGATAAAAGAAGAAACAGTACTGAGACAATGGGAGAAACATCAGAACTAGGTAGATAAGAACTAAATGAATCAAGCTAAACATATTATCCAGGAAAGAAGATAAAGGAGAAACTCAACCCCACAAAGGGACTCAAGTCAAATGCTATAAAACAAATAAATGACAAAATGCCACAACACATTGAAATGCACTCATTCTGGCATCAGCTAATATGGAAGATGTAAGCAGTAAGTACAACTCAAATCATAAAAAATGGATGAATCAAATGACTGAATATATATGAAAAAAAAAAACATAAACAATACATACAGTCTGTATTGGTTCAGCAAGCACCTCCCATGAATGGCTCAAGTCCTCACTCAAGTGAGCTTCATTGACCTAGAGCTCAAAAGAAACTCCATCAGGAAAAAAAGAAAAAAAGAAATGCCTATTGAGTTTGATAAATGTACTACCATCAGAGATCAACATCATTGAATTTATGCATGAAAATAATATTTTGATAGATAAGCAACCTCTATTTATCACTTAATTACTTCTGCACTATGTAAACTTAATCATGCACCTTCCAGAAGTCACACAGCACAATTCTATATTATATTGCATACCTGAAGCTTTGATATCCCCTGTAGTGTGCTTTTGTAGGCAAGAATTGAATGCCCTAATCCTACACCCATGTTCCTCAGAACAGTCGAATCAGTCAAGTCACGCTGCAACAAAAAGAAAGAAATCTATAATCCATACAAGAGTAAAATAAATTGCAACAGCTAGCTGAAAACTGCTCCCCGAGGCTTAGTTGAATTAGTGAGCACAGCCAATTTTAACAGCAACTGGTAATACACAGGCAATATCTATGGGTGCTTGTACTACACAGCCTCTCAATGTTACTTGGAGACTTAAAATACCATAGGGACTGGGAAACATACCTAGAGCATGGACAATGATGCAAGGAATAAAGGAAAAGTTAAATTGGAAACTGGAGTAGGTCTTACCTGCCAACGTGAAATAGGTAACTTCATGCTTAGATGAGATAGACCTCCATTAGCCACACCAAGATTACCTTCACTATTTTCAAAATCAATAGGATTCACTTTGTGAGGCATAGTTGAAGACCCAATCTCACCAGCCTTAGTTATCTGCTCAAGATTTCAAAAATGAAATAAGTCACTATTCTTGTATAAGGGTGAGCTTATATTCAATTACCATTCATAACAGGTGCTCACCTGCTTAAAGTAACCCAAAGATATGTAGCCCCATACATCCCTATCAAAGTCAATCAATATATTGTTGAACTGAATGATTGCATGAAAAAGTTTTGCCATATAGTCATGGGTTTCTATCTGCAAAACAAGCAGTGTAATTCAATCAGAAGAATGGAAAAAAAACATTAATAACCATTCATGATTATATACCATCCATTTAATGTCCATTCAAAAGCTTTTCTATACAGTCATGGTAAACAAGTGCAAGAAAGATACCTGAGTAACATAGGGATTAAAACTCAGTCCAAGTGATTTTACAAAATCTTCAGCAATTTGAGGCCACTTAACATCAGGATATGCAACAAGATGCGCATTGTAATTACCAACTGCACCAGCAAACTTCCCCATTATCTCAACCTGAGAAATTTCTCGTCTTTCTCTGCTTAACCTGACGGCAAAAACTGCAATTTCCTTCCCCAAAGTCGTAGGTGAAGCTGGCTAAGGAAGACAAAGATAATAGATTATCTATCTATGAGTATTTAAGAGTTAATTTTAGACAATGTGAGGTATAAATGATTAAACATAAAAACTTCAGGTTCAAACATCAAGGTGTAAGTCTCTGAAAGATTTTGAGAAATGATAATACAGAGACATACATTTTAAATAAATTTCAGAGTTTAAACATCCAGACATGGGTCAATGTTGCAGACTCTCGGAGATTAATAACATGGTAATGCATAAATGACTAATTATATGCAAGATATAGCATATCACCTGCCCATGAGTGAGAGAAAGCATTGAAATGTGAGCATTATCTTTAGCAATGTTACATAATGCCTTAATCAGTTCATCCATGACAGGGAATATGGCAGAGTTCAATGCTTCTTTAAGCATCAATGCATGGGCAAGATTGTTGATGTCTTCAGATGTGCAGGCAAAATGAAAAAACTCAAGCACCTGCAATGAGAAACAGAATGGTCAGTTGATTCTAAAGCTTCAAAATGAAATCTATAAAAATGGATGATTTCATATAGAAAGAAGCAGGTAATCTCAGTATCTGAAGGAACTATCGAAGTGGGTCTCAACCTTAGCTATCTCTGGATGCGATTGGCATTTCTTTTTCAAGAAGTATTCCACTGCTTTTACATCATGATTTGTCACTTTTTCAATATTCTTAATTTCCATGGCATCATTCATACTAAAGCCATCAACCAATCCTTGCAAGTATGACTGAGCTTCTTCGCTGAAGCTTGGAACCTCTGTGACTTCAGGAATTTGCGAAAGCTTTAGCAACCATTTGATCTGACAGAAAGCATCTAAATTAAAGATGAACCCTTCAAAGGATTAAAACAATCCCACAACGAACAAAATTATAATAATAATGAAAATGATTCGCATACCATGAGTGTACATAGATAATCCAAACTTGAAACATTATATATTTATTTATTTTGCGACAAGGAGTAAAACTTCAAAATTCAGCACTGGTAGTTATTATGGAAATTACCAGTAACAGAAAGAGGTGATCAAGATGGATGCCATGACTTGGGTAACTTACTAATCTTTCACCACAGACTCTTGCTCACAAGCTAGCAAACCCAAAACACAATAGTCTTAAGGAGTCATCTCCATTTTTGGCAGCATGCCATCACCATCAAAGACCGCTAGACATGGCATCACATTCACTCAAGCAGTTTCTGACAGGTTAGTTCCTTGTACACAACGTAGATTTTTTTTCAGTAGTAGAAAAGTAAGTCTTGTACAGGAGAGATATTAGTATTGTTAATCCCTGCATTAGGCACAGCACTTTGATTCTTCAACAACAAAGGAGAACTTTCACAAACTTACTACTTTAATAACCTCCACCCATGAGCTAAGTCCCAGCTTAGTAACAAAAGTAAAGGCTAGTAGAAGAGCCGAAGAGGGGATATATATTAAACCTTATCAATGATGTTGCCTAATGCCCTAGATCTTCCTCAGAGGAAAAGGAATATCCTAATCTTTGAAAAGCAGACACATGTAGTTTCTAGTGGCTTAATGCCCAACCGAACCACAACTTACTAACCTGCATGATAAACCATGCCAGTCAGCTTTAAACTCAATTTAGTTCATGAAACTCCTTCTAGTTTTTGGTTCAATTGAACCCGTTAACCAAGTTATAACTCAACTAGGTCAGCTGCTTTTAATGATTTCACTCCACAATTCATCTTCATAAAATCTCAGCATCAAGCTTCTCAAAGAACTTCCGGAACGTAATGTTGCCTAGATGAAATAAGCAAGACAAAAGCATATTTTTAATCCATTACTCTTAGAATGTTTTTGAGCATTAACACAGCTGTTTTCCTTCCCTTTAAAATGTATTGAGCAAACTTTCCATCAACAATGGCACATCAGTTTCCAAAAGACTTATCCTTCCACTTGACTAGTCACATACACAAAAATATATAATTTCTTGTCATTTCCAACAATATGATGCTACCCATAAGAGTTTTAGATTAGAAGAGCACCTCAACTAAGACGCGGAAGTAGATTAGACCATACTCGCTCATATAAGGAGCCAATTCCTTAACTTTACCCCAATAACGACCGTCCAACGGTGACAAAGCCGTTAAACTTGAAAGCTCAAATTCATTTCCAGACATCTTCTTCACCTGAAACACCAAATTCAACCAATCCCCAAACCAAAAGGAAAAAAATTGTAATTGTTCTTAAATAAAATCATGACCAATTATCTAATCATCAAAATACAGAATACGAATTAGAAAAAAGAAAATTACGCGGAAAACAAAACGAACCTTCGCCGTGGCGGTATTGGTCTGTTTTAAAGTCGCTTTGCAAGTGAAATCTCTGCGAGAAAGTGCGGTGGAAATGCGAAACGAAGCATTTGAAGAACGACGATGAGGCAAGCTCGAGAGGTCCGTCGGCGTTTGAGATTTTCTCGGGAAGGCGCTGGGGCAACAGAACTGGGTACCGTTGAAAACCCTAGAAGAAGGAGAAGCTCCTCCAAGCTCCATGAATCGCACGGAGACTATGCGTGAAGAGAGAGGGTTAGGCGCAGAGAGCTCAAGCTCGAGGGTTTTCTTCGCGGTCTTTTTTGCTTTTTCGGGTGTGTTCTGAATCGGAGTGTGTAACCCTAGTTCGGGTAGGGAGGCAGGTGGGTCGGACTCTACTCCTCAAGTCGGACTCGACCCAATCCTTCAACCTAACCAATCTCATCGAGTGCTTTAATTAAAGTCGAGAGATTTTTATTTGGAAAAAATCATATTTAGTTTATAGGTATTTTTTTTTCCTTAGGATTTAGTTTATAGGTTTTTATTTGTTGTTTAATTTACCATTAAAATTCAGGGATAATTACAAATTCAATCTATGTAGTTGGCTTAAATTATAAATTGTTCCTTTTAGTATAAAAATAAATTCAGAGGTCCATGTGGTAGTTAAAAAAAATAATTTAGCCCATAAAGTTAAATTCCATTAAAATATTTAATAGATTTTGTTAGATACAACATCAACACCAATAATATGACGATGCATGTCATTTTTTATAAAAAAATAATTAAAAACTATAAAAATTAATAAATCTTTTTTTTAAAAAAAATAAAAAATAAAAAATGAGTGACTAGCGGCAGCCACCCCCTTATATGGCTGGGATGGCAGTGCGTCATTAGCGACCACCCCAGTAGTGGGGGGTGGCCTATAGGCCCCCCTAGATACGGGCCACCTCCCGCCATGGGGTGGCTTGCAAGCCATCTTTAGCCGAATTTAGGGGTGTTCTATGGGCCACTCCCACTACTGGAGTGGCTCATTGGCCCCTCAAGAGGTGGCTGATGTGCTATCATTTTTTTATTTTTTATTTTTTTTTTAAAAAAATTTTATTAGTTTTTATAGTTTATATATTTATATTTTTTTTATTAAAATGACATGTGTCATCATATTATTTGGTTCTGATGTGACACTTAATAGAATTCGTCAAATATTTTAACAGAATTTGACTCCAATTGCTAAATTATTTTTTTGGCCTACCATAATAACCTCTGAATTTATTTTTTATACCACATGAATCGATTTATAATTTAAGTCAACCATAATAACTGATTTTGTAATTATTTTTAAAATTAATAATTTATCATTTTTTTATATATGTCTCATTTGACATGTCAACGTCTATATCAAAATGCAATGCCATGTCAATAAATGTCAAGTCATTTATTAAAAAAAAAAAAACGATCGAACTAAAGGGCGAAATTTAGAAAAACACAAAACCTGAAAACTTTAAGAGTAAATCCACAATAACAAACATTCAATCTAATCAGTTACACAAAAAAAAATAAAAAATAAAACCATTCAATCTAATCAAAAGGGCCGCATGTCTCGAGTTATTGAAAATTTATTTTATTTTATTTTTATACATGAAGGGTCGCATGCCTGTTAATTTCTTGAAAATTGATTGAAAATCATTTTTTATATGAGACACATGTAATAAATAACAAATTTTTAATTTTTGGTAAAGTAATATAATGATCAATTTTAAATTTAGACCAAATTTAAGGATTGTATTATTGAAATTGAAACTTAAGAACTAAATGCAAATCAGATAAAAATGAATGTGCTAAATATGATTTTTTTTTCTTTTTTATCAATACTTTTTTTTTTTTTACCTCCATGGAAACAGAAAAAGGGCCTAGAAGAGGGAAGGGTTAGGAAATGCTTTTGGGCTGGCTAGTGCAAGCGGCTTATTTTGTTGAGAGTGCATTGTCCCGCGATCTCGAACGCTATACATGGAAACTTTTCATGCTTTCGTAGAACATGTAAGGATATCTCTATAACAGGGATCTAAAATAGATTTTTGATTATTTTATTATTCATATTCGGTTTCTTACTTTGAGGAAAAAAGTTGAAAGCATGAAATGGCTTCCTACTAGTAGAGAGCTATTTCACTCCCTACTTTTCTTTTTTATAATAAAATATTTATTTTTCTTTCCAACTTTTTGATTTTTTCAATTTTATTTATTAGAGAAAGAATAAAAAAATTCTTAAAATATTAATATTTAAATAAAAAAGTCAAAGTGAATCCTTAGTTTAAGGAGCCGGATGTAGGTGTTTAGAAAAAATGGTTCTCTAAAGCAAGGAAAACTGATTTTACTCCATATTTTAAGGATAAAAATAAGGAGCCGGATGAGAATGCTCTAAGGGGGTGCATTTTTTTTAAAAAGCATGATTTTAACAATAGTTTAATGCACTATTTTTTTCAAATAATAGATTTTACTATATACTTAATTGTATTTTTAATAACTGCGTTTGGGTTATATGCTACAAAGTTGACATCACACAGATATTTTTAAGTGTTAGAATATTGATTAATTAATTAAATCAGTTATTTTTTTATTAGTTTAAATTTTTTGGATAAATTGTGATTTAACATAATATTATAATGAATGTCTTAAATTCAAACTTTGCTTAAACCTTTTAAACAAATGGTGATTTAATACTAACAAAATGAGAGTTTACTGTAATGAAAGTTAATTATAATGTTTTAAGATCTCTTTCATGCAAATCTAACTAAAGGAGGGGGGAAGAAAATAATTGTTTGTACACCTTGGTCTTCATGCACGCAGAGAATGGTTCCAAATATAAGATGGGTATCCAACCGGTACCTGCTTTCTTTATCTTTGTTTTGTTTTTTCATGTAACTACCCTCTTTCTCTTGTTTTTTATAGTCATTGCAATCTGTAGTAAATGCATATAATTAGCTATCCATGAAGAAAAAAAAAAGCTTTGAAAATCTATTACAGGCATTATTTGACATTAAACTATATTTATCTCAAAAATTTAAACTTTTTGAACAATTGATAATTTGATATGATATCGGAGCAGAAGTTATTAGCTTAAACCCTAACTCCATAGTCTGCTTTCCATTTCAATAAAATGTTGCACTTTTGGTGATTTAAGATGGGTATTCTTACTTCATGGTTTGGAGGGATTGGCGGAATTAACCCTGCACACACCAATCCAAGGAATATGACAAACATTAATCCAAAACCTTGATTAATTTTTCAGATATTTGAAGAAGTGATTATTCAAAAATTCGGAAAAAAAATTGTGCATTTTTTATGGTTCTGGATAAAATCAGATAACAGCATAGTAGTTGCATGCTTACCAAAAAAAAAAAAAAGTATTTTTATTTTTTTTATAAATAAAAAGAAAATGTATTTAGGTAGTCCTATCTGCTACTAACAAACTAAATAGCAATACGTATGCAGAAGTGGGGCTATCTGCTACCATATCTCTTCATAGGACCAGAGCAGAGCCACATAAATCTGAGCGATGCGGATTAACCTTAGCTCACGCCACTCTATCAGCTATCAATTGGGTAGATGCCACGTGGCAGGCCACAATTGACCACTTATCTGCTATCCCCCCGCAGCATTCCCAGTTGCCATGCCAAAGACAATGCAATAACACACTGAAAGAAAGACATACTTCCAAGAAAGCAAAGCTCTTGCAGCAGCACATTGTTTGGACCTTTTTTTTTGTGTTTTGAAAAGCATGGAGACCGGCATAGCGTGTTACACGCGTGGAGCATTCTTGCCTAGTGTTGCTTCTAAGCATTCAACTGGGATAGTCTCTCCACCATCCCTTTCTCCATCTTTCAGTTCCAGGGTATGAAAAATTAGAGTTCCAATCATGTCAACCTTTCTGGGTTTACTTTATTTTGAATGAAATAATTGAATGTTTGTAAAAGGGTGTATGATATGCATGACAGAGTTTGAAAGCAAGCTCACTATTTGGGGAGTCATTAAGAGTGGTGCCAAAATCATCACTGAAAGTTTCAAAGACAAAGAACTCTTCCCTTGTAACAAGATGTGAGATTGGTGATAGCTTGGTAAGTTGCATGGAAGCTAGTTTTATTTCATGAGCCTAATTTTGTGAAGAGCATTGATGAATAATATCTTAATGACTTTTTGCTTGTAGGAAGAGTTCCTTTCAAAGGCCACCACGGATAAGGGATTAATCAGATTGATGGTGTGCATGGGAGAAGCATTGAGGACCATATCCTTCAAAGTGAGGACAGCTTCTTGTGGAGGAACAGCATGTGTGAATTCTTTTGGAGACGAGCAGCTTGCTGTGGATATGCTAGCCGACAAGCTTCTTTTTGAGGTTAGACTCAATTTCCCCAACTAATGTGTTGTGACTTGTTCTTTTTGCTACCTTAATCCTGTTTGATTTCTGTCGACAGAGGCTTTGATGACAAATGGTCACTAGAAAGAATTTTAGATAGGTTCTTCTTCATGCCATTTTCTGTTTGATGTGGAAAAAGTAGTGCAGGTGAAATACAGATAAAGACTACACTTTTCAAACTTGAAAATTCCCCTTTTAGAATATCCATTTAAACCAAGTGGTACATGCTTGCTCTCCAATGACCCACTGTTCATCATTAGCTTGAAGGTGTCAGGTTGGAATATCATGTATAAAACTTTTGTTACTCAAAACTCAATCGTTAATTCCATGAAAAGTAAAGATGACATTTCAAGTGGTATCTATAGCTATCTATGATGCAGGGGAACTTACAGTAAGATGTGGTGACTAGAGCCTTAGACATGCTTATTTGAATGAAGTTTCTATTTCAAGTACAAAAAAAATTAACATTTCTAACCTTTCCTGCTCTAAACTCTCTTTGACGCTATTAAAAGTTGCACATACTGTTCAATCAGAAGTCATTTTTCCTTAAATTTATTCATGGTTCCTGAATAAACTCTTAGTTTCAGAATCAGCTATAAAGCTAATGTTGCTGACTTTTGTTGTGTAGGCCTTAACTTACTCACACTTCTGCAAGTATGCTTGCTCTGAAGAAGTTCCTGAACTCCAAGACATGGGAGGCCCGGTTGAAGGTCTGCAAGTCTTATCACTTATTCACTTGTGTAAAAATTCATATCTTGATATTAGCAATTAAGATTTAAAATTTTTAATAATTAATTAAGAAGGATATGTGAAAATACACCTTCTGAGATTTCACCATATGAACAGGTGGATTTAGTGTTGCTTTCGATCCACTCGATGGCTCCAGTATTGTCGACACAAATTTCACAGTAGGCACCATCTTTGGGGTGTGGCCTGGAGACAAGTTAACTGGGGTGACAGGAAGAGATCAAGTTGCTTCAGCCATGGGGATTTATGGTCCCCGTACTACATATGTTCTTGCTCTGAAAGACGTCCCTGGCACTCATGAGTTCCTTCTTCTTGATGAAGGTTTTCTTTCAATCATATGATAATATTCCAAAGTTTTTCCTTTAAAGGGGTTCCCTGCTTGCCAAGAAATGAAAGGTTCCCTGTCTCCTCTCTCTCTCTCACTTTCTTCGCATGGTGCATTGTGTCAGGAAAATGGCAACATGTCAAGGACACAACAGAAATTGGCGAAGGAAAACTCTTCTCCCCAGGAAATCTGAGAGCCACATTTGACAACCCTGAATACAACAAGGTCTCACTAATTTCCTAGTTTTAACATTATTGATATTTTGGGGATCCTCTTATGGCAGAATACTCATTAGCCTTTTCCTTTGTCACCCAACAGCTCATCAACTATTATGTAAGTGAGAAGTACACATTGAGATACACTGGAGGAATGGTGCCAGATGTTAACCAGGTGCTCCCTTTGCTTTCATACATCCTGTTGCCATGTTTTAACTTTTGTTATCTTCAGAGGCCATCAATTTAAATGGGCTGCAATGACAGATACTATAAATGTGTTCAAGAATTCTGAAGAGATTCATTATTTCTATGGCTGCAGATTATTGTGAAAGAAAAAGGTATCTTCACTAATGTGATTTCCCCAACTTCCAAAGCCAAGCTGAGGTTGTTATTTGAGGTAGCTCCTTTGGGACTATTGGTTGAGCAAGCTGGAGGTTACAGCAGTGATGGTCATCAGTCTGTACTAGACAAGGTGATTCATAACCTTGATGACAGAACTCAAGTTGCTTATGGATCCAAGAACGAGATTATCCGATTTGAAAAAACTCTTTATGGATCCTCCAGGCTCGAGGCTGGGGTGCCTGTTGGAGCCGCTGTTTAAGTGAAATAATATTCTTTTTGTTTGTAACAGAATTTAAACTGTTTCCTATAAATGTTGATCTAAAAGTCAACATTCAAGTTATGGTTTGTTACGATCCTAAGTGTCCCATATTGCTTAAGTGCAATCTTAACTATGTATATATAAGTTTTTGGGCACACTCTCCTTGCAAGCCAATTTTCAAGGATGAGTTATGCTTGAGGTTTGTATAATTTGATATTAGATCTAGGCACCATGTCATAAGTTTGAGTCACGGAAGGGGCGACCTATAAGACAAAGTGGCCCGCCATGGATGTCGGATTCAAAAGCGTGGTGATATGTTACGATTTTAACTGTCCCATAAAACTTAAGTGCAATCTTAACCATATATATGTATATAATTTTAAGTATCATCTCTTTGCAAGCCAGTTTTAGGGGTGAGTTTTACTTTAAGTTTGTATCATGATAAGACTTGAAAATGGAAGGTTGAATTTAAAACCAACAGAAAATTCTTGCTAATCTACTCTGCATGGACCACATGTATTTTCTTAAGAATTGTGCTTTTGACATAAAATTAGGTTCAAAACTAGTAGTGAATATGTTGTATTGTGTATAAGTGTACCTCCTTGCAAACATCATCAATGACAAATAGGTCTATTCCCTGGCTAAGATCGCAATAACAATTTGTTTGGAATTTGCAGGAGAACTACAGTAATGCCAATAGCAAGCAACTATTGTATTCCTTTCTAGATGGCACTTTTTGGAATTTTACTTCTGTTATTGATTAAATCGCAAGCCTAAATGAGCCGTTCAATTACAAGGAGCATTTAAATCACTGGTCTAAATTAATTGCGGTTAGTCTTGGCTGGATGTTATTTCACCTTCTTCTAAAGATTGATCTTTCTGATCCAGAACAAATTGGAACAATTAGAACTGAACTTGTTGAAATTGAGACGTGAATTTTATAACAAGAAACATGTGGGGATTTCCAACAAGTTCAGTTCCGGTTAAAACTGAATCCAAGCCAAATAGAAAGATCAATTCGAAACAAGTAAAGATTATTCGCTGCATTTTCCAAGAGAAGATGGTAATTTAATTGTTTAAAAAACAAAAACATAGGAAACAACCCAAGGTTATAATTTAAATATTTGTAAATCACTAAGACCATAAGTCTTGAAGTTATCCCCCGGTAAGCTCCTACTATTTGTCTTCTCTAAAGGAACATAAACCTTGCCTCGGTTGATCCGCTTCCTTGGTTTCCTTGAGAAATTACTGATGTCATCCCCCTGCTGATGTCTTCTTATAAGCAAGCATTAATCTGATGCAAAGTGCATATAAGCATGGTATGCACTCCAAAGTTTTGCATTAATTTCTTTTAGCATTGTTAACATTGAATTATGATCAGCGCTTACCATTTCTAACTTTGCTGCAGGAATTAGAAGTCGGAAATGGGAAATGGGAAATGGCATGGATCGGTTGGTGGCATCGTGGGTGCACCCATTGACGAAGTGTGGAACATGGTATCTCAAAGTAAAAAGCTACCAGAATGGATGCCAATGGTTGAAAAATGCACCGACTTAGCCGGGGAGGATGGTATGCCAGGCTATGTTCGGCTAGTCTCTGGTTTCATGTTCCCTCAGGAGGATGGAGAAAGGTCATGGGTGAAGGAGAAGCTGGTTTCCATGGACTCATCAACACGTAGCTATGTGTACAGAATGGAAGCAAGCAATGTGGGTTTAGACGGGTCTGTAAACTCATTGAAACTAGTAGATTATGGGGATAATTCCACACTAGTTGACTGGTCATTTGAGATTAGCCCCCTGGAAGGCGCATGTGATCAGGATAGCCTTATTGATTATCTGGGATTTCTCTACAAATCTTGCATCAATAGAATTGAGGGTGCTATTGAAGCTGCATCCAAGAAAGTTTGAGAAGTATATATCCAAGCACGTGTTTCCGTTGGGCACGAGTAGAGCTGGGCATCCAGCGTCAGTTTTAGTGAAAAAAAAAAATTCAAAAAAATCATCTTTTTTATTAAAAAACAGCTTTAAACTTATCAAATCTCTATTTTATTTTTTTTCTAAGGTTATGAAATGGGGATGAAATAAGCGCTGAACCTGTTTTTTGTTAAAAAAAAATTTTTTTCTAATTTTTTCTTATTTTTGTTAAAAAAAATTATCTTTTTTCACAAAAAAAATAAGTTTAAGCTGTTTTTTAATGAAAAAAAAATGATTTTTTTGATTTTTTTTTTCAACCTAAAAACGGGGCGTCCATATGTGACGGACGCCTAGCACGATCAATTGGGCACTCTTTCTTCGTTGTGAACCCAGCGGAGAATATACCTTAAATGCTGAGAGTCTCAAAGGAACTCTCCTTAAGGGAAGAATTGTGCTGGATTGTATTATCGAATGAATTTTAGTGATATCAGGCCGGCGGCTCAATACTTTTGGGTATACAGCGAGAAGTTTGAGTATTTTTTTTTTAAAAAAAAAAAATTAATATAATATAACATTTTTATTTAAAAGTCATTGTTTCGCTTTTTTTGGATTCAAAATTACTTATTAAGTTTTTATAGTATTTCATTTTCAATTGATAATATGGCTAATCTATTTAATGGTTATATAACACTTTCAACTTGTATAAGGATATCAAGGAAAGACAAAATAGTGTAAAAATATTTCTTAAAATTAAATGAAAAAAACTTAATGCAAGTGATTGATTGAATTTTTAGTAACTAATTTTTTTTTATTTTTTTATCACTGATCAGAGATGGAATGATTTTAAGAAGTTGGAAAATAATGAAATTGGAAAATAAGAGAAGAATTCAAATTTGACCAGGACTTGAATAGAGAAATAGAGAGAAAAAATGGAAACTTATAAAGAGAGAAGTTTGTAATTGATTAAAATATTTGGAGACTTCTCATCTTCTTAACATTTTTTTTTTAATGTTGGACTCTATCTAATCATAAATTCTATATTTTTAAATGTTGCGTGTAGACAGAAGCAACCCAATATTAAAAAAAAAAAACACATATCTTATAATGACGATCCAATTGATAGTTGAGACTTTTGATCATAATTTATTGCTGATTAGATGTTTCTTGTAATTGTGATGGGAATTTCAGCTACTCGTCACAATGCCAAAAAATTCTCTACCCCACAACACGTGCGAATGAGTTTTATTTAAAAATGATTTTAATATTAATATATTATTTGATTCTCTTATTTAATACTATCAATTTTTTATGACTTATTTCAAGAATGGAATGCTGAAGATTTAAGTTTTTTAAAAGAATCAAATAATATTAAGGGAAAGATCATATTTAATCCCTAAGTTTTCATCTAATTTGAATTTAGTTTTTAGGTTTTCAATTTTAAAAATAAGATCCTTAAGTTTTACTCAACTTTTGAAATTAGTCCCTCTATCACTTTACCGTTAAAATTAACGATTTTCTATTTGTCACATGTGTCTCATTTGGCACACCAAGGTTTATATCAACATCAAAATTAATGGTTCTTCTTTTAATGCTAAAAATTTAGAAGATTAAGATGACAAAGAAGATGATTTTTGTTTTTTAAATTGGGTCTTTTGTTTTTGGTTTTTTGTTTTTTTGTTTTTTTTTATGAATGAATTGACGCTTAATGATATAACATTGATATTAGGTGTTAGCATGTGAATTGAGACACAAATGATATATGACAAACCATTTATTTTGACGGAAAAGTGATAGATGAACTTATTTAAAATCTGGGCAAAACTTAGAGACCATACTCTTGAAATTAGAAACTCAATGACTAAATTCAAATCATATAAAAACCTAAGGATTAAATATGATTTTTCCCTAATATTAATGCATTTCTTAATTACTTATATACCATAATTTAGGCCCTTAATTAGAAAATATTGATTATAATTAGGGTCTTAATTTTTTTTTTGAATAAATTTTCATTAATATTTATTAATTTGAGGCCTTATTAAATTGGGGGTCTTAATTAGAGAACATTGACAATAATCAAGGCTTTAAATATATTTTTTTATGGAATAAATCCTCATTAATATTTATTAATTGATGACCTTATTAAATTGGGAGCCTTAATTAGTAAAATATTTACTATAATTAAGGCATTAAATATTTTTTTTATGAAATAAATATTAATTAATATTTATTAATTGAGAGCCTTAAACAGCTGTTTAATCTACCTAAGAGTGGAGCTAGCCCCCGGTAAGATACTTACCATCGCCTCTATACTTTTGCTTTTCCCAATGGAAGGCAACGTATGTCATCTGTTGGCTTGATGGCGTGCAGTGAATACGTGGGAGTAGTTCATCAACTCAAAAGGGTGTCCTTGTGACCTCTTCTTGTTGCGGGTTAGACGACATTTAATGCCCAACTACCCCTCCCAGGATGGGTCAAGATCCTCTTTATTTTAAATGAAACGGAAATAAGTCAGTTATTATAAGTAGATGGGCAAAATTGTCCCCAAAAAAGAGAGTAAAAGGGCAATTTTATCCCTGTAATTTACACTGATTGGTGGAAAGAATCCTTTTCCACGCAGGATGAGGAGGGAAGGGAATTTAATGCTCAATTGCTCCTTGTCACGGGGGAGAAGGATCCTCTCCATTTCAAAAGAAATGGAGGGGAGCTAGTCCCTTATTTTTAAAGGGGTAAAATTGTCTTTTCAAATTTTTGAATAATTTTACTCCTCTTGTATAAGGGACCGGCTCCCTTCCAATTCTTTTAAAATGAAGAGGATTTGTTTCTTACGACGGAGAAAATGGGATCACTATATTGTCTTGTAGTGAGACTTTTTAAAAGTCTGCTGACGCGTCAACCCCTTGCCCTTTTCAGGCAAGAGAGGGGATCGGGTGCCACGCAACTTTACTATGTCTTTTGTGCAGCCGTTGAAATAGGTTGAGGAGCCCGCTTAGACTTGGGCAAGCCATCCTTTGGAAGGGCCTCCAGCCCAGGCCCAATGGCCGAAATACAGGCATACATCATTCATGTTTGATTAGGGGATGTTATATTTAATATTGATTAATACAAAATTAGTGCTAATTTATCCTAGTTTCATTCTTGATATATATAGTCTTCCTAGCTACAGGGACACGATTTGAATAGATTTTGGGTGGTTAAAACTTGAAAGTCATGACTTTCATATCACAAGGCAAATCGACCACTAATTATTAAGGTCGGCAACGTGCATATAATGCAAACGATCAGGTGATGGCCACAGGTGCTTTTAATCCACCATAAAACTTTTGTCTAGCTAGTTACCATTTTTGTATTTTTGTTCCTTTTGGATGTTCTTCTTCTTTTTTCTTTTGACCTTTTTTTTGTTTCTCTCACTGGCTGGTAAATTCTTGGAATTTACTATTTAATATGAATGAGACAGAAACATAATAAGAAAAAGATGTGGGCCGGGTTTGAAATTTTTCTCTTACTACATACATGAAAAAAAGGCATGACGAAAATAAAAAAGTATGATGTGAGATTTGAAAATAATAGTGAAAAAGATGTTGGGTTTGAATTTTGCAGGGGAGTTGAGCTGTTACTAGAACAGCAAATTAGGCCATTCCAGTCGATGACCTGAAAACTATTGCTCTGCTATAAAAATTTTTTTGGACAAACATGTCTAACACTTATGGATAGTTACGTACCCACCGCCACCATATCCAAATTGATCTCCTTTGCTAGCAAGTAGCGACATCCTTCTGGAAGAGCATTAATTAGCTCCTCAATACATATATGTTTGAAGGCTAATTAATTTGACATTAAGACGGACCTTTATGTTTTATTTATTTATTTATTTATTGGGTTGAGGGACCGGAATCCCCTGTAATTACCTACTTGATTGCAGTGCAAATAGGCAAGCAATTGAAAGAAACTTCCAATGAGGCTCATGCACCCGAATAGGTTTCAGAGTACCTGCTTGTTAAAACAATTTTCAAAATTTGTATGTGTGTATGTATATATAAATGGTGGGTTTTAGAGAGGCTCCGAAGAAGAGAGTTTCACATGAAAAAAAAGAAGTCAAGTTTGCATTTATAAGGCCCAATTCAGACCAAGTTATTGCTTTAAAGCAAGCAATGTTTGAGTATATGCACTTGTGTGCATGCTCTAGTACAATGCAATTTTAGCACTTTAAAGAGTTCATTGCATACCAGTTTTGTTACACATAAAATTATCTCTTATAACTTATGTTTCTCTTAGTTTTAAAATTCGAGCAAGTCTCTCTTTTGCTAGAATAGAAACTATATACGAGGGTGTTCTGATTTCTTACATAGGGTTTTTGAGTTCTATTGTATTATAAAAAAAAAAAAAATTATTTGATGTAATCCAGTGCATACCAATTCATCAGAATTGGTGGTAATAAGTAATTTCTTAAATAAAGTAACTCTATAGCACACCTTAAGAGCATTTCATTTTTTATTTTCTATTTCTGTTCCTACACTGCTCGGGTAGGTGATGAGGCTCCTCTCTTAATGAGTAAGAATTAAGAAACATACAGATATTTGAATCATGAAATGATACTTGGGATATTTTATTCACAGCAAGACATTATATAAGACTTTGTCTGCTTTTAATTTGTTAACTGTTATCATCATGGATTCATGCACGGATCGGAGCACATATACGAGCTCAAAACTTACTAAACACACACAAAAAAGATGCTAAGATATTAGCTTAGTCCAAACAATATTTTACTATTTAATAGAAAAAAAAAATGAAAAATAGGGTTATATATGAATGTTCTTCCTATTTAATTAATAGAGAGATACAGTACTAGTTGTCTAGTTGTGTAGTTGGGCGGTATGTTTCAAGTCTCATATGCGTTTCAGACTTTCGGTCATTTGAAAATGGCAGCAAGATAGCTTATTATTAAATTACCTTACATATGCAAATGGACAGGCTACTTTGTGTAACATGGAAGAAAACTTGGGTCATTGTGTATGGCTGGGACTCTTCATTCACCTACCGATTTACAACGACATGACATCGAAGATTTAGCTTGTCCTTTTTAAGGTGGTCTGTCGTCTCAAGCTAAGTGATCAGACATAAAGCTCTGAAAAAGCTCTGAGCGAGAGAGAAAGAGAGACAGATCGAGAAATGGATCATCATTGGTTTCAGACAGTACTGTTACTGGGAGCTTTCTTATTTCCGCCATTGGTTGACTCCTTGGTTCGTCACTACAAGTTCGGTGTAAGTACATTTTTCAGTACTTTGTTGAATTTTATCGCCGGCATGCACTAGACAGCGTAAGAAAAGAAAGCCTCCTTGCAATGGCATCGTCGTCGTCGCCTGTGATGGCCTGAAAAACTCTTTCTTTCTTTCTTCTTCTTCTTATTTTTTTTTTTTTTTTTGCATTTATTAGAAAAATCAGAGCCCAGTTTAGAACCTACATTTTTTTTTTCGGCCATATAAAAACTTTTACAATGATTACATTAAGTTCGTTTTTATTGCTTTTTGGGACCGTAGTTTTCATGCAAACTAGATAGGAAACAAAAATATTAAAATATTAATTAAATTATTAAATTTATTTTTTCTTGCCAACTTAAAAGTGGATTTCACTTGTTGAGAGAGATCAGTATGAATTCACACATAATAAGAGTGTTAAAATATTAATGAAATTTAATTTTTATTTTTATTTTTTTAAAAAATAATAATAATAATTTTTTTTTTTATCATAGTGGTTCAAGTTTATATCATTTTCAAATTTCTAATGTTTTAATTCGCTTGAATTTGATAATGGTCAGCTTTGTTATTAGAGTAATGCTAAAAGAAATATCCAAATCCTCTTTGTGTTATCCTAAAATTAATGTGTCTTTTAAAATTATTATTAGATTAATATCTAATAATTATCTATCATAAATTTAATGGTGATTTTAAAAATTACATTAAATTTAAGATGACATATATCTTTCTTCTAATATTACTCTTAACCAAATATTCCAAGACCTTCAAGTTCATAAAAAGGTTGTACCTCTAACTAATTAAGGCTTCTTTCCCCTTCATTTTAATTGAAAAATTAAATTTACTATTTTCTAAAAACTTATTCCTTTAAAATAAATAAGATTTAACAAATATTTCTTATATAAGAAATTAAAAAAAATGAATAGAATGTCTTTTTCACTATGGAAAATGTACCTTAAAGTAAATTAATATCAACTTATCCCTTTAAGATAAATGATAATTTAACAAATACATCTTATATAAGAAATTTTTTCTTTTTTTTTTAAAAAAAAACGAATAAAATGTTTTTTCCACATAAAAAAATGTACCTTATTTTTTGACTCGTGCATTAATTTCAATATTAATCATCATTCAGATGTAAATAAAAATATATATTATTTTACTTCATTAATTATAGGTGGTCTTGAAGAACACTACAAAGCTCTGTGCAACAAAGCCCCTTCTCACTGTCAACGGGCACTTCCCGGGCCCAACGCTCTATGCAAGGGAAGATGATACCGTGATCGTAAGGGTCACCAACCACGTTACACATAATGTCACAATCCATTGGTGAGAAAATTTATGCAATTCCTTACAAATTGGCTCACGTGAGCCTTAATCAAACGTAATTATTTAGTAGCCGACTTAATAATTGTTATGTAAATTTACAAACCGACATAATTATTCACATAATATTGGTACATCAATTATAATTAAATTTAATTATTTAATAGTTGGTATGACAAGTATCACGTAAATTGTCACGTTAGTTTGTTAAAAAAAAAAACGAGGATAATTTCACTTACTCTTTGAATTGTCACTCATTTTACAATATTCTCTAAAGTTCAAAACTTCTTAATTTAATGTATCAAACTTTCAATTGTTTTTTTTTTCTTTCAATTTCATTCCGTTAGAATTTTTCGTTAAATCCTTTCAAAATTTTCTTATTTTTTTTAAAATATATATATT
The DNA here is from genome assembly GCA_900184695.1 of Betula pendula. Taxonomy (NCBI): domain Eukaryota; kingdom Viridiplantae; phylum Streptophyta; class Magnoliopsida; order Fagales; family Betulaceae; genus Betula; species Betula pendula. The sequence continues at coordinate 119,732 of FXXK01000818.1, read as the reverse complement.
AAAGATTCAAGCATGGTTACTTTTGCAAATTCCGTTAAATTTTGACCAATGCCTAAATCAATTATTACAATATTTTTCTTCTTTTTTTTCTCCTTAAAAATTAGAGATATTTTGATAATTTTAACACTCATTTGTTAGGATTTTTTATTAAAATCTTAATAGATGAGAGAAATTAAGAAAAATTAGAAGTTTGATATATTAAATTGAGAGATTTTAAACTTTAAAGAATATTACAAAAAGTATGACAATTTGGAGGATAAGTTAAATTATCTAAAAAAACAAAAAACTTGTAAAACCCTAACGGCTATCGGTTTGTAATTGCAGGCATGGGGTAAGGCAGCTTCGAACCAATTGGGCTGATGGGCCATCATATATCACTCAATGCCCTATACAGCCCGGGCAGAACTATATCTACAACTTCACCCTCACAGGCCAAAGAGGCACGCTTCTTTGGCATGCGCATATCTCCTGGCTAAGGGCCTCAATACATGGCGCCGTTGTTATCTTGCCCAAGCGTGGCATTCCTTACCCATTTCCCACACCAGATAAAGAAAAAGTCATCATTTTAGGTGAGCTTCTGATTTTTTAGTATTTTGTAATTCGATCTTAAATATCCTTAATTATTTCAATATATATATTCATAGTAATTATGATGTGATTTTCTACCGTTTTAATTGTAGCCGAATGGTGGAAAGCGGATGTTGAAGCTGTTGTCAATCAAGCAACGAAATCTGGTTTCCCACCAAATGTATCAGATGCGCACACCATTAATGGCCATCCAGGACCTGTTCCTGGTTGCTCCTCTCAGGGTACTGAAATGGGATTTGCATATTCTTGTTATTTGTCTAGAGCTAGTATGGCTTCTTAATTCATATTTGTTTTCACTAAGAAACACATTTGAACAAAAAAAAAAAACAGGAACAAGCTTTTCAATGCAATCATGGGAGACTTTTCTCCCAAAAAAGAACAAAGTTTTCCCCTTCCAACTCAATTATTAACTTAACATTTGTCCATAAATCACGTAATTCTCACCTGCATATGATGTAATTCTCACATGCACATTATGTACATGTGAAAATTACGTGCTCTGATGACATATGTTAGGTTAATAGATTGAGTTTGAGAAATTTTCTCGAGTCCAATTTGAAGGAATTGGATAATTTTTCAGTAATCTAGATTTTAGCATACATGAACGTTTTTAACCTTAATGTAAAAGGAAAAAAGCAAAATACATTATCAACTTATATGATTTATCAATTGCGTACAAAAAATATATGATTTATCAATTAAACTTTAATCCTGTCGCTTTATTTTCTTGGGTGAAATTTAATCTTTCCTTGCCATCTGCTAGCATTGTGGTTTGGAGTCCGTATTTTATGAATGGCTCACCCTTTCTTTGATTCTTGTTGATGATCGAACTTTAAGCTATGAATTTGGTTTAGATGCTGTAAAAAATAAATAAAAATTACAAAAGATATCTTATTTTGCAACGGTCCATATTTAATTTTAACTTTTTCATGAGAAAGAGAGAGAGTAAAAATCCGAAAGGTATAAACTGAGCCACTAAGACAAAAGAACTGAAGAGTTGACATAGCTTTGCCTTTCTACAAGTGCAGGGGGTTACACTTTACATGTTGAAAGTGGCAAGACATACTTACTACGCATCATCAATGCAGCGTTGAATGATGAGCTCTTCTTCAAGATTGCTGGGCATAATCTGACAACTGTTGAAGTTGATGCCTCCTACACTAAGCCCTTCCAAACTGACACAATATTCATCAGCCCTGGCCAAACCACAAACGCCCTTCTGACTGCAAATCAGGGCATTGGCAAATACTTAATAGCAGTCTCTCCTTTCATGGATGCTCCCATTGGCTTTGACAACTTGACTAATTATGCTACATTGCGCTATAAAGGCACCCCTGCTAATCCCCCAACCATCTTAACCAGTGTTCCTCCTCTAAATGCAACTCCATTGACACATGCCTTCATTGACTCTCTTCGAAGCCTTAATTCAGAACAATACCCAGCAAAAGTCCCTTTAACCATTGACCATTCTCTTTTTTTCACCTTGGCTGTTGGGGTTAACCCATGTGCTACATGTGTTAATGGCACCCAGCTGGTGGCGGCTATTAATAATGTTAGCTTTGTGATGCCAAATATAGCTCTCCTTCAAGCACATTACCATAACATACCAGGAGTTTTCACAGATGATTTTCCAGGAAACCCACCAATAGCTTTTAATTATACTGGGAATTCGCCATCTAATATCCAGACCATGAATGGCACAAGGCTATATAGGGTGGCTTATAACTCAACAGTCCAAATTGTGTTGCAAGGCACTGCTGTAATAGCACCAGAGAACCATCCAACCCATCTGCATGGGTTTAATTTCTTTGTGGTTGGGAAGGGATTAGGGAATTTTGATCCAGAAAAGGATCCACAGAAATTTAATCTTGTTGATCCTGTCGAAAGGAACACAGTTTCAGTACCAACTGCTGGATGGACTGCAATCAGATTCAAGGCAGATAACCCAGGTAAATTTCAGCCTTATCTTGTTTTTTGTTAAGAGCAATGTTGTTGGTTTTTTTTTTTTAAAAAAAAAATTATATTTTTGAGGTTTGGCATCAATTCCAGTAAAAGAGACACTAATGTAGAAATGAATTCTATATTGATAAATAGTCTTTTTCTTGACAATGAGGTTGCACCTTCTAGTGTGTCTTGGCACGGCAGAAACCCAAAAAATTTTCTTTGAAATCGATCACTACATGATGCGACTCCTGAAAGAAGCGGTGGACTTTGTTTTTTTGTTTTTTAAGTTAACTAGAGCCATCCAAAGAAATGGCATATCCAAGCACAACTCTTCTCATCTTGAGCTTATTTTATGTTAGAATATTAATTAGACGATTAAATTTACTATTTTTTATCGGCTTAAATTTTTGAAATAAATAGTAGTTTAACATAATATCAAAGTAAAGGTCCTAAGTTTCAACCTTGTTTCTGTTATTTACCTAGAATTTCAATGAAATATTCGACGTGTTGAACCTCATTAATTATAAATCCTAAAGTTGTTCCAATATTCTACTTTGGTGACTGTAGGTGTTTGGTTCCTGCATTGCCATTTGGAAGTACACACAACGTGGGGGCTTAAGATGGCGTTCCTGGTAGAAGATGGTAAGGGCCTGAATGAGTCTCTGCCACCGCCTCCTAGCGATCTTCCCAAGTGCTAGAATGTCCAATAAACTCGGTTTTTTTTTTTTTCACATCAATGCTTGAAACTAGGAAAGATGCACATAAACTTTGACATGGTTAATAAACGACAGCGAAGTGGTCAGTTCTTTTTGGGAGAGTAAGGGGAATAAGAAAATGGGCAAGTTAGTCTTAATGTACAACTCAATTTATTTTCTCTTTTCTTTTTTTTGGTTGTTTTTTTTTTTTTAAGAGTGCATATAAGGGTATATGTGCTTGGTAGAGCTTAGAAGGATCTTTCATGGTGATAATCTCATGTTTGGAATTGAAACTTTTGAAGTGTTCGTTTATTATTATTGTTATTTTGATGAGTGTTGTAACTATAAATCTCTTACAAACTGACGTTTAAGATTATGCCTCATAAATTTGTAACGGAATTGTAGTAAAAACTGATACTTCAAACATTTTCCTATCTTGAGAAATGAAGAATCAGTTGATCGGACACCGCACTCCAAGCCAATGAAACCTGTAATAAGAAGAAACAGATATGGGTGATTCGTCAGGCAGACCGACGAGAGAACATTCTAATGCTTAAGCTAGTAATCTCTTAAAAAAGAAGTCTAGTAAAACTTAGAAGGTTATTGTGCGGTGATAGAATGAATGAAATAATTTTATACCTCTCGATAGCTCGTTTTCTTCATGCAATGGGCTCTCTTTCCTCTACACGGATCTTGCGAGGTGTCCCTCTATTACTGGGCAATGCTCTAACTAAGTGCGGTGTTTGGTCACAAATTCTGACAAGTTAATGTAAGAAGTGACTGAGATGTGATTGTAGATGGCCATGACATTCTCTATAAATTGTGTTAAAGAAGCAAATTAGCTCTCATGAAATTAACAAATATCCAGTCATTGGGCACCCTAGAGGCCTGATTGGGCCTGGGTTTCGTCGCCATGTTGCCCACTGGATGCGTCTTGTTGGCTCTATCTCGGGCCTAGGCGCCCATTACTGGAAGGGATTACTTGGATACGCTAGTTGTCCCTTACCACATCAGATTAATCTATTTAGTTAGACAGCGGAAATCTAGTCAAATATTAATTGGGCCTGGCCGGTTGGTAGTGCAGCTCGACTGTGGGCCTCAAGAACCCTATCTCCGGCCTGGGAGGCCCATCACACGGGTGAGTGCCGAGTCGCCGACGGCAACGGGTATAAGAAGAAGGAATGGGGTGCAAAAGAAAAGGCAATAAATTTCTCAGTAGCGCGCCAGGTAGGGGTCGAACCTACGACTTTCTGCTTAGGAAACAGACGCTCTATCCACTGAGCTACAGGCGCATTTCCATCCACTGCGATTTGATGTGTTATTTTAACAAAGATAGATATTGATGTATTTAAAATTGCCGCGAGAAAAAAATTCCAACAGTGACAAAGAGAGGTGCATTGAAGGTATAACCTCATCAAGAAAATTCAAACTAAAATTTCGAAATGTCAATTATTGAATGAATCTTTGACCAAAAAGAGTTTTGATTCCTCAACTGATTATGCTTTTTCATTTGGAAACTATTCAGTATTTCACCAACTTTATTCTTTCAACCAAGCATAAGGAACTCCTTTGAGGCAAGTTTCAGAGTAAATTGCCAACCCCCCACTCCCCCCCACCACCCAAAAAAAATAAATAAATAAATCCACATTAGTCCGACCATTATAAAACATGACACATAATTCTTTACATTCTGACAACACCTCAATAAGAATAGGACTGTAATATAAACTAAATTATCTGAGTTTGGCTTGAGATGGTTTCATAATAAGCTATTAAGAGTGCGTTGACTTTCATAGGTTAAAAATTTGCTTTTAAATTAAAATCGCAAAAAATGTTATATTCAAAAGTGATTTGAAAAAAATGACGGTTTAAATAAACTTCACGTTTTTAACTTGTAGACAAAATATGCGTTTTTAAAAGCATATAATTTTAAAGGCTAAATTGAAACTTTACAAAATATTTAGCTGTACTTTTAAAATCATGTTTTCATTAACTATATTTTGAAAATGATTATTTTTTCAAATCTCACATTTTGAAACCGCTAAATTAAAGGGAAACAACTATCCTATTTGGTTGTAAACTGTTACTTTTGAATTTTTTTTAAAAAAATGATGAAATTCATTGAAGACAATTGGCTACCCAACTATATTAGGAAATCCGACTCCCTCAAAATAGCTAGAATGTTACTGACTTATCCAGTAAAAATGCAGGTGAGAATCAAGAAATTATTATTAAGATACACCAAAAAAAAACCCAATGTGTGAGTAACTTATTATTTGTTTTACTTCACTTCTCTTTTTCGTGGGTTTTGGCAAATTGGGAGGGGGCATAAAAGGTGAGACCTCAGTCTCCTTGAGATTGGATTAAAAAGGCAAAAACCAACACAAGTTTAAACCCCAAAACATTGCCTCAACAATCAAACCTTGGGAGGTTAATTTGAAAGCCTAATTTGGCCCACTGAAAAATAAAAGAAAGCAAAGGGAAAGATGAGAAAATTCAAGCTTATTTATCCGAGTACCTACCTTACTGGATATCACGGTAACCTTTATGGCAATTTCAGTTCAGCCAACTTCATTATGGTTCTCGAGACTTCTTGTTGCAATAGGTATTTCACTGCCGAGCATTTTCTTTTGGCTCTTTAAAATATCGATTTTTTAATTTTAAAAAGTTAAAATTAATTTTAGACTATTTTATTGTTTCTATTCGGCTTTTTATTTAAAAAAAAAAAGAAAAAAAAGCAAGGAGCATGAAATGACTCTCTACTAGTATGGAGCCGTTTCACTTACTCTTTTTTTTTTAATAAAATATTAATTTCTCTCTTCAATTTTTTACTTTTTTTCAATTTTCTTTATTTTCTCATTTTGAAGAAAAAATAAAAAAATTCTTAAAATATTATATTTAAATAAAAAAAAAATTAAAAATGAATCTCTAATTTAAAAAACTGAATATAGGTATTTAAAGTATAAAAAATTAATTTTATCTTCAAAATAAAAAATCGAATAAAAATGACGCCCCTCTCTTGGAGTTTGAGTCAGGAACTCATTGGATCGGGCGAATCAACTTTGCCTATCCCCCAATATGCTTTAGGTCTTTAATTTTTTTTGATTTTGAGTGATTCTTTAAGTAGATCGTTGTTGGGTTACCCTACCCTAATTTTGCATTTTGATTTTTTTTTTTTTTTTGTTTCTTCCCCTCTCTCTTTCCCTGTAAATTACTTAGGAAAAAAAAAAAAAACTATTATAAGAGGGAACTTTGTCACTAGGCCAGTAGTAGGCCTTAGACTGCACACACCAAACTCAACTTGCCACATATCAAGCCTCCTTTATCTCTGTCCGATTCTCCTCTACTTTGAACTCATCCACTTCAGCCACCCGAAAATCTCAACTGGTTCTGATTCATATCTTGGATTCTCGCTTGCTCACTTTGGTTTGGCTCTGTTTTAACTATTGTATATTGATAGATTTAGATTTCTCTTTCTTCTCCTCGAAGAAACGAAGAGAAATAAAAATGGCTTCCCGCTTTTTCTTTACGGATTCTTCAGAATCCATCTCTTTTCTCAACTGGGTCATGTTTTGTCCACCTTGTTCCACCATCTGGCTCTCGGGTTCGTCATATTTTTGTCTCTTTTCTTGATCTTCTAGAGCTTCTTTCGCTCTGTGGGCTAAGAGTGGCAATCTGAATAGCATAAAACTTGTAACTTTTGAGCTTCATTTCTTCAAAAGTTTTCAACTTCTCTGCATCTGGGTTTGGCTTCTTTCTCTCTCTCTCTAGGGGTTTATTCCAAAGCAACACAATCAGAATTCTCAGGTTTTTCCATGATTCCCTTCGATTCTTAAAAGGTGGGTCTTTTTAAGATTCTTTAATTGATGCTATTAAGAAAAGGAAATTCTTGATTCCCAGTAAAAGATTCTGAATTCAATGCCTTTTTAAATCATTGTAAAGATTACATTCTCTCTGCCTTCTGTCTCTGTTTCTCTCCTATTTCTCTCACTTTATAAGCTTGATTTCAATCTTTCTTACATGAATTATCCAGCTGTTGTTGTATATTAGTGCTAGTGATTATGGAAACTCTATATCCGGCTTCATATATGTCAAGCTCCCCTTGGTTTGTCCAAGTAAGCACAGAATGGACTAGAGAAGAGAATAAGAAGTTTGAGAGTGCTCTTGCTATATACGATGAGAAAACGCCGGACCGTTGGATGAAAGTAGCTGCAATGATCCCCGGGAAGACGGTGTTTGATGTGATTAAGCAGTACCAGGATTTGGAAGATGATGTTAGTGAAATAGAAGCAGGGCGGGTTCCAATTCCCGGTTACCTTACCTCTTCTTTCACATTGGAATTGGTGGATAATCACAGCTTCGATGCCTTTAGAAGAAAGTCTTCCACTGCACGGGGTGCTGATCAGGAAAGGAAGAAAGGGGTCCCGTGGACAGAAGACGAGCACAGGTGAATTCCCTTCAAAATTCTGTTTCTGGGTGTGAGAATTTGCATCAAGTTTTCAATACTCTTTCACTTGCTGAGAAAACTTAGAAAGCTAAACTATTTAATTGGTGGTTTTACACTTTCTGTTGTTCAAAATTATGTTTCTGATAGGAAAAATGAAACGAATTTCCAATAATCTTTATTCAGTTATTGTGGGAACTAAGGAAAAGAAACATTTCTGGTTCCAATAGTAAAAATGAAATGAATTTTCCACTACGCCACATTGTTACTTGAGTCACACTTCAGTAATTTCTAATAGGGTTGTTTGGTTAATGAATTGCAGGCGGTTTCTGATGGGGCTCCTAAAGTACGGTAAAGGGGATTGGAGAAATATCTCCAGGAATTATGTAATCTCTAAGACTCCAACTCAAGTGGCAAGTCATGCTCAGAAGTACTTTATAAGGCAGCTATCAGGAGGGAAAGATAGGAGGAGGCCAAGCATCCATGATATCACAACTGTCAATCTCACAGAAACTGCATCAGAAAATAATAAGCCTCACTCATATGATCAATCTTCTGTGCTGCCACCCCAGCAAAAGCCCACCAGCACACCAAGAATTTCACTTGACTGGAATCAACCTCATGATGAAGCCCTCATGGTTTTCAACCCCACTCATGGAATTGGAAACCTTTTAATGTCAACTCCATATGACTTTAAAGTGCAAGGGCACAATCTGTTTGGCAGTGCTTATTATGGAGCTCACACCAAACCGCACAACTCAGTGTTTCAAATCCAATGCTCAAGACCTCAACAACGTGGATAAGGCAGTCATTTTTTTTTTCTTTCTGTACTCATTGATTAGAAAGTGCCAAGTCCGATCATTTTCAGTATAATTTCAATGTCAGTGCCTATGTCGTGGTTTTCTGTGTGATTACATAAATGGGGGCTCGAGTTACATGATTTTGAACAATTACAGAAAGATAAACTCTTATACTGGTGTCAATCTTTGAGCTGTGAAAATCAAATGAAAGCATTTCAATTTATCTGTATATTTCCCTTCTCTTGAATAATCAATTCTTTTGTTGGTGTCAGCATTATATACTAAAACCGATGCTAGGCAGTTTTGAGGATGCATTAAAAATAACCATATCAATAAGATTTGCTTCTCAATGTATAAGGTGAATATACTTATTTATCTTGGAGTTTGTGCTTCTTAGCTTATTTTCAACCCTTCTGTATTGTGAACTAAATAATGTTATTTAGTAGATTGTTATACGACTGTCATACAACTAAAATGACGTAGCATTAAAAATCGATGGCTGATTTTCATTGGTCGTATAGCAATCTACTAAATAACATTTCTCATGGCAACTTCAACACATATCAAAACTTAAATATGATGGTTGCCCAGTTTTGCAAATACATGGTGTGATTGATCTGAGGCTAGAAATCCGTGGATCCCATTATGCTTTCATATGTGGAATAGTTTTTGTGATAGTTGCATTCAAGCAGCCATGGCTTTGGGTGATGTGGCCAAACTGGCTGACTCACTTGTCACTTTTTCTGATATTCCACAGTATCTGATTGCTTCTTTTTCTCTTGGTACGCTTTCCGCCAGTCTCACCTTTATGGTATAATATGGCCAAGTTGACTAAGCTTCATCACCATCACTTAGTCGAAGCTGAGTTTGCATTCCACTTAATAAGCATCCCATGCTTCAATCCACGTAAGAAAGCCATTGTGGTTTACATTTTTCTAATCATCTTTTTATGGACCATCTTTTTATGGACCTATCCAATATTGCCTTCTATTTGATATTTTCTGCTTGGGCCAACCCAATTGTCGATCGTGGCAAGACTGTTGCATCAGCATATTTGCTCCTTTTACCAGTCTAAGGAAGCATCATACTTTATAGTGATTCTGTATTTTACTTGGAAATCGAAAAAGGGATTATACTTGTATTATTCAGATTTTATGCACGTCGTAACCCTGATCATTGGAGTAGAGAACCTAGCTTTGCAATTATGCAGCATCAGGGATTGACTATTCTCTGACAATGGAAGATTATAATTGAGTTATTCATCAAAAAAAAAAAAAGAAGATTATAATTGAGTTTTATATCTAGAATGACTTCAAACTTCCCTCTTGTGGTTTGTCATTGATCTGCATACAATTTATACAGTGTTTGAGTTTACAGTTTTGGAATAATAAGCATAGAATCAGAGGCGTTGGGGATTTACTTTCCTTGAGTTTACAGTTCCACCCCTGCATAGAATGGTAAGTGTGATTTGTTTCCTTGTGTGTGCTAGCCGTTGGGGATTTACTTTCCTTGTGAGGATGAGCATGATACGTAGATTCTTCAATGGATTCTAGAGAATAAAAGGATTGGAGTGCGTTTAAACAGAAATTCACAGTTTAATTTTTATCCGAGGAATGTTCTCATCACACTGGTAGGTCCGCGGAAAGAAAATCACATCAATATTACAGGAAAAAACATTAGAATACTAGAATCATCTATACTCTCTGAAAAAAAAGAAAAAATAGTTTTCACTTTTTCATGTAAATCCCCCCCACTCCTAAAATAAGAAAAAGAAAAAAGAAACTATTGGGGTACCTCATTGGGCCCTCGTGACATGGATGATGATGGATCACTATCTCTATCTCAAAGATAGGCATTCCACAAATGTCAAGTGAAATAAAAAAATCATGTTTCCTAATATGCTGTTACTGTTTTTGTTTTCTTTTAGTTGCCATCGTGGGTGCTACTACCATCAATGTTGCTGCTGCAACTATTTGGAAAAAGCTTAATGCCCACCCAAGTCACTTTGCATATATCAATCTCTAAGCCACACATTGAGCATTAAAATTTTCAGGTTATTAATGTGAACTCTTTTTTTTTTGTTTGCTAAATGACATAACTATCAACTTTATATTATATTTTAAGAAAAGCAACCTTTTTGCAAGTTGCATAAGACAGCACTCTGGCCACTTTATTCTAATTTTGATCAAACTTTTGAGAAGGTTAAAAATCTTTCCCTTTTACCCATCTTTCCTTATTTAAATTCTTAATTAAAGATGAAATCTTTTAGCAATTTTTCGTTTGCTCTTCAAATCCTTTTGAAGAACCATGCAGAGGCCATATTTTATGTTCAAACGCATACTTCCGCTATTTATAAACATGCATTTTCATTGGCCCACATGGATTTGAGGATAATCTTCCAGGAAGCTTTTTGTCATCACCTTTGATATAATGGATCAAACTGGTGGACAAATTATGACTAAGTTAACAATATGTTTACATTTCACAAAATTCATTAGCTATTAGCCTATTATGGAAGTGAAAGTAAGTATCCAGGATAAAGAAAAAGAGCAGCACAGAAGGGTGCTGTATCATTTTGTTGAGACGCTACAACATCCCTACTATTGGGCAAAATCATGCCCATTAGTGCAGTACACTGTGCTATAGCACGATGTTGTTGGCCTTCTAGGTGAAAAGGACCTAAAACTATGAAAAAATAATATCTTATGCAGATGATTATTGTTTTTCTAAAAAATGGAAATCTGCATTACTCTATTGGCCTTTTACACCCATAATTGGACAGCACAAAATGGTGAAAGGAAGTACCTTTGAAGAATAAGGACAAATCCATTTGGAGTAGGTTATCTTAGGGAAGAAGAACTTGTTCTATTCGTAATTGGAATTGACTTCATCTCCATGGAGTCGCCCACTAGTGCAATTTCACTTTTGCCTAAAAAATAAAAAGTCCAATGATGTTTTCTATTTTCTGTTTAATGATTGAAGTATTGAAATTTATGTATGTAGCCATTTTAGTTTGTCAGTGCCCAATAAATTCAAATTTCTAAATTCTAATAGAACTCATTACTTTTTTTTTTTTAACATATTTGCTTCTTAAGGACCCAATGTCACTTCTGTCCCTTCTCTTCCTTTACAGCAATTTTCTTTTCTTTTTTTTTTTTTTCTTGAGCATCTTCCTTTACAGCATTGCGTTTGCTTTAAAATGACTATTGGATGACTCTACTTCTATCATCTACACATGCCAACACCACAAAGTGGTTCCATAACCCGCCAAAGACAATCGATACATCGCTTTCCACATGTTAAATCACCCGTTATTCTAAAAATTTAAGCCATAAAAAACTTGTGGGATAATATTACATTAAATGATCAACTATTTCAAAAGCTTAAAATTAATAGAAATAGGTAAATTTATTTATTTAAGTAATATGTTAACAGTTTCCCACAAACTTTTCAGTCATGGTTTAGTTAACACGCTGTGTTAGACCCAGCCCTATGCCTCTGGCACAAGAAACATATAACCAGTAGGCGGCCACAATAATTTGTAATGATATTTTTCTACATTCTTCTTCAACTCTGCCAACATTGCAAATGGGAAGTGTAATTAATTCGTTGAAAGCTTTTGTTTTTTCAGAATGATTAGTTAGTTCTATTCAAAGTCTTGATGCGTTTCAAAATGCTCAACATGTTTCTCATTCTTTTGTCAAATCACAAGCTCCACAAAACGATCGAATTCCATTAGAAATCACATTTTCAAAAGGTCCAAACAATTCAAGACTAGTATCGCCACATACAGGAACAGAACCAAGTTAGAGCTTTGGTGGGGAGGGAGTAGCCCCCAACCTTCAACTGCTCCCATATATATATTAAAACAAAAAAAGTATATACAAATTCTTTCAAAATTAACTTTTTACCTCTCAATTTTTTTATTTTTGGTTTTGCCCCCTACACCTAAAATTCTAGTAATAAAACCTAATATAGCTTCTGGCAACACGAATCATGTTATGGGCCTGTTTGGCAAGTGATTCTGATTCTACTGTTTGATGATTCTATTGTAGCTGAATTGATTGTTGAGAGGGAATGTTGTAAATTTTTTGTATGAAAAAGTAAAATTTTTTGTTTTTTAGTGAGTATTTTATTTGAATGATAATAAAAAAATGTTTGATGTGATATAAAAAGTGGGAATACTTTTTTTTGAAAATTGGAGTTGGAGTTGGAATCACTTGCCAAACAGGCCCGGACATCATGCCTATAATTGGAACCATCTACAAAACAGTAAAAGCAGGAAATAAGTGTCTTAGAAAGTCGAATAACAAATAGTTTGAAAAGTATTTGAAACCAAATTCTCCCTTTAATTACAACTTGGAGGAGATGTACCTAATAATTCTAAAAGCCGAAAGCCTGAAGGAACAGAGGATCATACACTTCTGAAACAGGTTACTGGGAGCAACCCATGGAATTCATAGGGTCTGTTTGTTAACCATTTACACCCCAAACCCATATCCTTGGAATCCGAACAACCTAATCCATCACGTACGTACCTCTGTTTGGCCAGTTTTGAAATTTTCAACATATTCAATTATTCCTAAAATACCCCTCAAAGTCACTCATTTCAAGCCTTTTTTTCTTCTTTTTCTTGTGCTTCTTTGAGGGGTATTTTCAGAATAACTGAATATATTGAAAATTTCAAGTCTGGCCAGACATAAGCACTATGTGATGGATCAGGGTGTTTGGAATTCCAAGAATATGGGTTTGGGGTGTAAATGGTTAACAAACAGACCCATAGTCTCCAAATATAATAACATCTGGCTATTTCTCCTACTTCACTGCCATCCAATGAAGCAGGACAAAAACGGTGGAAAGGGTTGTAGACTAGGCTATGTCTACAAACAGTGAAAACCCTCGAATCTACTAAGAAAGAACCTTGAATCCACAAAGCGAAGAAGCTTTACTAGGGATACCATTTTGTGTTCACGTGTCGGGTTTGATTTGTGTCAATGCATGAGTATAAAATTATATAAGTCAATCATAATTCGACTCATAGAATTATATTATATTCCTCAATCTTAACCTGTTAATTTTGTATTGAATTTATATCGAGTTTGCGGATCGTGAAAAAAATTGCTAGCTATAAATGTCTTATGTCGGGTTCGCGTCGTATTGAGACATTAGTATAAGACTATATAAGTCAACTGTAACTCAACCGATTTAATTAAACGGATCAAACATCTAAACAGTAACCCACTAATTTCGTATTAGGTTCGTAGGCTATGTTAGAGATTGTCAGCACTACTTATAACCATACTTCTTTAGACCAACTAAACAAGAAAAGCCTAACCAAATCAAATAGTAGCTCACTCAAATAACTCTCGCCTATAACCAAATAAATTAAAAACTCATAATTCAAAAAGGAAAATGCTTACTTACTACAATTTTAATGCAAATTGATGTGATAGTCCGTAATTTATGAAATAATTAAAGGCATATGGTTAACAATTTAACCATTAATTAATTAAATTGATAAATTAAATATTTTGCCTAATTATTTTACCGATTATGAATTGTCACATCAAAGTGTAAAAAAAGGTATAACAAAAGCTATAGTAAGTTAGTAACCCTAGGTCCCTAACAACACTCGATTCAAAATAACAAAGTCAAACACCTACTAAAATCAGAAAGAAAATAGTGAGTATTTGTTGGCCTTTTGTATATCGAGCATTTTTAAGAAGAGGAATGCTACATTTACAAAAAAATTTTTACAAAAAAGTTCTTACAAAATGATTTGACACAATATGATTGGAAAGTGAAGAAATTTAAATTTTGAGAAATTTAATCATATTGTGCCACATCACTTTGTAAGAGTTTTTTTTGTAAAATTTGTTTGTAAGTGTAGCATTTCTCTTTTATGAATTCTAGTGCCACGAGTCCCGTCACTCTGTCAGGCAACCATGCAAAAATAAGAAACACTTCTAACATTTTTTTTTTTTTGAGTTAAAGATATTTTTTATGCAAAACTCAAAACATATATCATTATTATGCCCAATTTGGCCGATCTGTAGGGGTGGAACTCGAAATTTTAGTGTAGGGGACAAATTTTTTTAAAAAAAAGAAAAATTAGGAGGAATGAATTTTTTGTTTTTTTGAGGGTCTATCTTACAAAAATAAATATTTTAAAGATATATTTTAAATTTTTGGGAAACTAACTTACGGCTTGGGGGTCCCAAGCCATGAGCAAATCCGTCCCTGAGATCCCATTGGTGGCACCGAAAAAATAAAAATAAAGAAAAACTTCACTTAACTTTTTGAATTTTTTTTTGCTTTTACAATCACTTTTTAAAGTTTAAAAAATTCTCAATTTAATGTATCCTACTTTAAACATTTTGCAATGTCATCCCTCCGTTAAATTTTCCGTTAAATCCTAATTGAAGCCTTGAAATTTTTTAAAATACCACTGTTTTTTTATTAAAAAATTATTATTATTATTTAATTAAGGTAATTTTGTAATTTTATAAATTTTATAGGAGTATAAAGGTCATTTTACTCTTTGATCGTATGATTTAACCCCAAACCCTAACAAGAGGGTGAGATTGCAAAAAATAAAAAGGTTGATATATTAAATTGAGAGTTTTTAAACTTTTGGAGAGAAAATAATTTGCAAAAGTGATAAACATTCAGGAGGGATTAAATAAAGTTACCCCTAAAAATAAATAAAAAAAATAATAATAATAAAAGGAGATTTGCATCCGTTGGTTAGTTTTGAAGTGGGGACTTGTCACTGTCATGCATTGTACACTTGAGTTATATTTTCCATTATGTTTTCAGCTTTCTTGTTTTCAATTCTCCAATATGTTAGAAGTGATTCTTATTTTTGCATCTTTTTTAATTGTCATATAGCCGTTGAGTTTTGGACCTATGATTGATAATTACCTGAATTTATAACTATTTAACAAATAGGTCCTTCCATCTTATTTTCCTTACAAATTTTTACGAAAGTAGTACTAGGTATCCTCCTTTCTATGTAACCTCAATAAATATTGGCACAGTGTTAGGTATCCTCTTTTCCATCTAAACTCAATAAAAATTTACCCTGGAAGTACCGCATCCTCATAAACATGCCATCTATAGACATTGCCCTTATCAAAAACAAAAAAACAAAAACAAAAAAACCAAAAAAAAAACAAAACCTTGAAAGGTAAAGGGGTGGTGGGGTAGAGGGCAAAGGCTCTACCCCCCACAAAAAGGGCGGTTGGGGGGAGTTCCACGCCCACCCCTACCCCTTTTCCCCTGCACTGATAGTAGAGCCAAGCAGCTGCCAATAGGCGAAGGGGCAAAAGCGTCAGGATTAGTAACCAACCATCACATCCAGTCCAAGCACTGCTCAATAGTAGGGGACCTTTAGTGGGGTTCATGCAGAGCCGAGAGAACCCATGACATGAAGAAAACAAGCTATTGAGAGGTATGAAATGAAACAACCATTCTTGACCGCCCAAAAAAAAAAACAGTTTTCTAAGTTTCCTACTCTACTTTCCTAAGCAAATACTGAATTACATCCAGTCCAAGCACTGCTCAATAGTAGGGGACCCTTAGTGGGGTTCATGTAGAGCCGAGAGAGCCCATGACATGAAGAAAACAAGCTATTGAGAGGTATGAAATGAAACAACCATTCTTGACCACCAAAAAAAAAAAAACAGTTTTCTAAGTTTCCTACTCTTCTTTCCTAAGCAAATACTGAATTAGGCATTAGAGAAATTCTGCCGACAGGATCACCTATACTCATTAAATTCTCCATTGCAAGTTTTGTTGGCCGGAGTACGGTGTCAGACCAACTGATACATTAAGGAGATCGAAAAGTCGTTGGAATTCAGGATAAGTGAAGTGTCCGAAAAAATAAAAAATAATACTAGCACCCACGATTGCCCTAGCTCATCTAGTTACTCGAGTTCCAGTCTTCGGTGGCTGGGACTGAGCAGTGAACCCCTCCCAACATTACGTGGCAATATAAACATTTGCACTGACAATAATATAAAAAGCACCAGACCCGGTCAGTGTTGCTTTCTGCGCATTATCTACAATCTTGGCCCAATCTGCTGCAGATTTGAGGCCGTACGGGTGGGGAACTACTCTTGTCTCTTGGGATCACACTGTAAAGGTAGATACAGTGAGCGACTGTGAGGACCATCAGCTTTGCTCATTTGTGTGAATTGGTAGAGCCCTCGTGGCTCCCGAGTTAGTCGCTTGCACCAAAGCCTAAAACCCCTTCAATACCAATAATATACTATACTATATATAATACATACGATAATGTCTATATACTATAATAAAACTAAATATCTATATGCAACTTATCATCCGTAATCCGACATCCGGAAACCTGTTACATAATAGCCATAACACCCTTCTGACTCAGGGTTTCATTCCAGTCAATTGTCACAATAATATGGCAGCACAAAATCATAGGGCAAGTAAAATCACTCTTCATTTTTATTCACAAACTTGAAATGGCCCAACATCGCACCCAATAAAGCAATACTTTCCAGTAAGATTGACTCAGCAGCATATTAATACCAAGTAACCAAAGGGTTGAAGTTTAGGCCAACTGCCCCCAAACAGGGAAGAGAGATGGCAGCACCAAAGACGCAAGTGCTTCCAAATTACAGAAGAAAACCCCAAACTTATTACAGGACTAGTGTCTAGAACTAGGAAAGAAAAATGAAATAAAATTGAAAACCTCTTACCAAATGGGGAAAAGCTACCTGAATTTATGAACAAGACGCGACAGGAAAAGGACTCCTTTGCAGAAGGGGTGCTATATACAGCTCTACGCGGCAACTAAGGCTTCTGGATCCAGAGGGGTAACAGTATCTGGAAAATCTGTTCTTGGTCCAGCAAGGGAGTAATATGCAAGTATATGAGCTGGATGCTCGACTACTACATTCTCCCCAACCTGATCAACAACAACAACTCGTCTGGGAGGAATCAATTCAATATTCCAGAATGGGCGAGCCATTGCTAAAAGGTCACGACTTCCAGATGCTCTATATCCTTGCACCCATAAGTACCTCAGAGAAGTCAGTTGCATCACAGCAGCAGCCAGTGCACCCTCACTGAAGCAGCAGCACCTCATTTCTAGTTTTTGTAAGCTGGGGCAGCCCCTGGAGAATTCCAAAAGCCCGGCATCAGACTCCCCAACAGAACCCAGAAGCATCCATCTTATATTTTGGCTGTACTGCCCAACATAACCAAGACCTACATCAGTCAAGGCCCCAGGTCGGAGATACAATGCAAACCGTCTAAGCTTTTCACAGCCCCTCAAAAGAGCTCGGACTCCATTGTCAAGTGGCAAATCCGTTATCCTCTCTTCTTGGTCAAGCAAGACCAGGCGGAAATCATTGAGTTTTTTTGAGTAAGTGCCAATATGTTCCAGAGAAGCATTTGTGATATCAGAGACATAAACAGCCAAGTATTCCAGTTCTAGGCAGCCCTGAGCCAAAGCAATCAAACCTCTTTGTGAAACTACACCACCTTCATCATCCATTCCCTGCTCATCAGCACCTCTCTCAATCCTAAGCCTCTTTAGTCTCTTACAATTCCGAGCAAGATCTTCTAACCCTCTATCTCCAATAACATTCCTTGTCTGTCCATACAAAAAACAAATTTAGAAATATATGCAATTTTCAGATACAGTTCCTAGTCCAAAGAAGAGCACTTAGTACCCACTCACTCCCTTAGGTAGTACCAATTTCTAGAATTTGCATCTGTATTTTGGCACTTTGCATTGTCCTTTAGTTTCTAAACCTTATTTTCCAATTAACACGACATTCAATTTGCAGTTACCTGAGGCAAATGGCAAATTTAAAATAGAAGTAAACAAGGTAAAATTCTAGGAATCTAATCTTTTAAAACCCAGAATCCAAGGTCAAATTATGAGAGTTAAGTAACCGCATATTCTTATGGAAGAAAAAAGTTCAATAAATAGTTGAATAACAAACTGCAAAAAATCTGGGTAAGAAAACCAGAAACAAAAGCCTGTTCAAGAATGTACATATATAGTGCCTCAAAATTTTTGAAATAAGATAAAATCCATAATTCACACCAAAGGAAAAAAAGATATAATGATAAGAAGAAGAAGAAGAAAAAAGAAATGGTTTTGTGATTCTACCTCAAGAACTTCTAAGTTGGGGCACCTCTGGATTAACATACAATGGTCATCTGTGTCAAGCAGCGCATAGAGGAGATCCAACTTTTTGAGTAGGGATGCAAAAGGGAACACAATTGCCATTTCATTCTTCCCCATGTATGTTAGACCCAAACGGCATAAGTGTTGGGGTAATGATACAGTTGAGTACCTGTGTGGTTGCTCACTGAAGGAACCCCCACAAAATTCTTCTAAAGCAGCTGCAGCACGAAAGAAACCTTGGAGGTCCAAGATTTCATAATCACTAACTTTAACAGAAACTAAGGAGCGACAATTTCTTGCTATGAGTTCAAGGTCTTCACATTTGACTTTTTCAAGATACGTCATGTAAAAATTTAAAGTTTCAAGAACTGTATTGTTCAAAGCAAGCTCATGTAGCCATTCACCATCATTCTCAATAATTGAGCTCTCCTCCAAAAACAAAGTTCTTAAATTCCTGTGGAAGCATAAAAAATTAACACATCAGTCAATAATGACTACAGATCAGATCAGGGCCGCAGAACCAACAGCTTAATTCAGTTGATAGCATATTGTGCTGACTTGCACAAGATCAAAGTTGCATAGAAATGAAAAGAAAAATGATGTCACATACAACTTTACCATAGAAGTACTGCCACAATACGCTTAAAAATTTGTTATAATTTCATGTTTCAAGCAACAAGAATCTTAAAAACTGCAACAATTAATATACCTGACATAGTAAAAATTATATTTTCAAAATGCTGTGCATACTCATACTCTCACGGACAAAACTCAGAAACATACCAGTAATGGCCTGAATAACTGGCACCAAATACAGTTACCAACCAAGATTTAATATTAGCGTGGGTATCAAGTGATCAATTAAAATATGCACAAAATTCTCAACTAATTTGCATCCACCACACAAGTCCTGTTTCTCCAACTACAGTACATGTTCATTAATACGTCAACATTTCTCTTCCACTATCTCAACACTTTGTTGTTCCTTCTTTTGGAGGGTGAGCTTACAGTCCTAAGTCATACAACAGGAAAAACAGGGATTTTTTTTTTTTTTTATAAGATTAAAAACATATGGAAACTTCTAAAATGCATGGAGCAAAGAGAAGAACCAAAGCACAGAGAGAACTTTAAAAGGTTAGCAAAATTTTGTGCGTAGAACACAATTCTACCCATTGTTTAAGCTGCAATGCAATTGCAGGAAAGATATAATTAATTTTGTACATCCTGAGCAGCTTTAATGCCAACTTTAAATTTCTATTGTCCTCTGTAGTACAAAAAGCTGCTCAAGTAAAAAAATATCAAAGAATGAGAAAATGAATAGTGTACTACTAAACATGTGAGGACTAAAACTTGACAAACATATCAAAATGACCCAAAGCATCTCTCTAGAGATTCAATGTCTAATTTCTAACATCACACATACTGCAATCAGTTCACTTTTTACATATAAAAAAGAAAGAGAAAGGACAGGGGAGGCATTGCTTATTTCTAGATCTCCTTTGATTGCTCTCATACTCAATTGCTCCATTGTTCATGGTATTGCAATTCTTTCCACATTCCCCAAGTCCCACAACCCAAATGATTATCCCACACTTCTCAAACCTTCACCATGCGCATGGATGGTGATCCTACAATTCTGCAACCTTCACCTTGTGTTGTATTCCAACTCGAAATCATGACTAGTTGTTCGCTAGAATTTAATTCATAAATTCTATAAGGATGAGCTTTTCATGCATTTGGGATAAATCCTGCAATTCTAACAAGTCACAAGTTTCAAGATATAGAATCAATGCAGTTTACTTTCCAAAGCAAAAGCAAATATATAATTCACTTCTTTCATTCAAGAAAGATACCTAGATGCAGTTATAAAAAAGAAGAGGCTTTGTATCATTGCAAGAGCTACCCTTTCAATCTCACTCAAAAATCTTCATGTCCGTACGTTCACAAACATTTGCTTGTCAAAAGTATAACTACTTAAGTTTTCAGTCTCAGTCCTAGATCTGATGCATTTAAAGTAGTAATTAACCTTTTGACTAATATGCCTTTTTTAAAATTTAAAAAAAAATAAAATAAAATAAAATTCATGATCAGATCTTCACTATTTAAAATTTGTTATGACGGTATTGTTAGTTCTACTCCATCCTTAGAATGTTCGTACCAAATGTGTCAGTGTTCCTATATATTTTGGAATATTATCTCAGTGTTATCTAACAATTCAACTTTTTTAAGATGTTTATTATTTCTAGACAAATGAGAATGTTTCCATTCTTGAAATCATGATTCAGTGCTGAACCTACATAGAATCCAATCCTGACAAGCTTGAGTCTTTCATTACACATTATATCATCTCGAGTACTTGTGAGGAAACCTTTCCATCAATCACTCAAGTGAAAATAACTAGTTGTCACAACTGATCTCCATACCGTAAAGAGCCAATACTCATCACCCCTTCCAAAACTGATCGCCCCCATAGCTGCTCAATCATTCCCCCAAAAGTTTCACAACATCTCCCATAAGCTTGATGTAACAATAATTAGTACAACTTTTTTTCAATAAAATTGTTACTTGTAAATTAAAAAAAAAAAACCAATAATTAGTACAACTTCCTCTGATAAGTGATTAATTTATTCATCACCACGTTTTCCCTCCATTAATCTAGTGATTTCACCATTTCAAGAATCAATGCTTTGTATAGCCCATTGT
This sequence comes from Betula pendula, assembly GCA_900184695.1. Lineage (NCBI taxonomy): Eukaryota > Viridiplantae > Streptophyta > Magnoliopsida > Fagales > Betulaceae > Betula > Betula pendula. The sequence goes on along the minus strand of FXXK01000818.1, from coordinate 98,384 downwards.
CATACTCAACCCATAATTTCTAAAATCTTGTGGAAATTTAGTTAGATGATTTTCCGGATTACGAATTCTAACCTAAGCATGAGATGGGCCAATCTCAACTACCTGAGCAACCCTCAATGTGATCAATATGAATTGAGTGCAAGGAATCCAATTAATGCTGATTATGGACACATCCAGAATATATCCAACTATTGTCTAAACAGAATATGTTAAAGGATTAAGAAATCATTCAAGTATATTCTGACTTTCCATTTGTGCTCAGCCCATCTGTCAGTGGTAAACTCTGTTAGGATATTAATTAATGATTAGATTCACTTTTTTTTTTATTAGCTTAGGCTTTTAGGATAAGCGGTATTTAATATGATATTAAAACAAAGGTCTTAGGTTTAAACTTTGTCTTCATCATTCACTCTCATTTCAATCAAATCTTCTACATAATAGGCCTCACTTATTGAAAGATAGTTTGTGCCCACACGTGAAGGAAAGTGTTAGAATTTTAGTTAATGATTAAATTCACCGTTTCCTATCAGCTTAAGCTATTAGAATAATTGGTGATTTAACAAATTCAAATTGACTACCAACATGCTTTCATTTACAAAAATCGCCATAATTAAAAATAATATTAGAAATTTCACAAAGCATTGAGAAATTGTACATAACTTTAATCCCCGTAAATGAGCAGGCTATCAATTCACAAGTGTCAATTATTTTTTTCAAACTATAACTTTCTCAGTGGTACATTAAATCAAATATAGATGCAAGAGAATAATTTCAATAAAGACCTTGTGTAAACTAGGTCCTTTACACCCTCCAATGGAGAGCTGCCACGTCAACTTGGAACACAACACTGAAAAATGAAAGTCCACACCAAAGCAAGTCTGCCACATTAAGGGAAACCCATTGTTCTAGCAAGGGGTGGCCGCCCCATAGATCTGGAACGGAGTGGCCATGCAGCCACCCCCTATTCTGGCATGGGGTGGCCACTCGACCACCCCACTGTTTTGGCAGGGTGCGAGGTGGCATTTGGAGGCGGGGGGCGTACAGCCACCCCCATTCTGTTGGGCAGACACTATTTGGTGTGGGCACGCTTTTGGTATTGTGTTCCAAGCTAATGTGGCAGCTCTCTGTTCGAGGGTGTAAAGGACCTTATTTACATCATGTCCTTATTGAAGTTAATCTCTAGATATAATAATCGAATGACCTTAATTTGGCTAATATTTGAAGATAACAACAAAGAGTTTGTAGGACATTCAAAAATAAATTAAAACTAGCATGTAACATTAAAAATGCAACCCATTAACAACAATTAGAAGTAGGGCCATAAATGAACAAGTTTGTTAGAAAATGAAGCCTATTATCCAAGCCGAGTTTGGCAGCCAAATACAAGGCTCGGCTCGTTACAGCCCTAATTGGAAGCGCTAAACTATTTCGATAACAAATGATTGAAAAAGGAAGTAGAAACTAATAAAAGATAAAGGAAAACTACACAAGTCACGCTCAAAGAAATTTAAGGCTTGCAAACCATATTTAACCAATCCAATAGCAATAAAAAAATTTATCTAAAAGGATTCGAAAAACAAAAGAGAAAGCTTTGTAAGTCACACAATCTATAACCAATCCAACAGCAAGAAAATTGCAATACAATCAGTAAGTCACGCAATCCAAAGAAAAAATTAAACTAATACCATGTATTCAAGCAACTATTTTTCATAAAAGAACCTCGGCCAGGTAATAAACTGGAAGAAACAGTTCAATAAGCAGATTCAACACAAAAAGAAGCTTTTTTCCTTTTCGTTACACTCAATAAGGAACAAAATTCTGTTAGATTCATCTTCAAATCAATAATAATCTTTACTAATTACCTAAAATTTAATACAATACCGAAACTAAAGCCCATAGCAAAACAAGTATTCAATGCAAATCCACAAGAGTACAAAACCTACAGACGAAAACAACAAACTAGAATTATCACAAGCAAAAAGAACACGAAAAAGAAAAATAACCTGCAGGAACGACCGATATGTAGAAGACCATCAGTGGAAAAGCCCGAGCACTTGTCGAGCTTAAGCGTGTGGAGCACGCGCCCGCGGGACCGAGCGAGAAGCTCAAGATCCAAGTCCCTGACGATCATTCGCCGGAAGTGAAGCGACTTGAGGCAGTTGAACGACTCGGCGATCTCGTTCACCCAGGGCGTGACGTAGCCTCCCCAATCCTCCGGTATCAGATTGAACATCGCGGCCCTGGGCTTCCCCTTCAGCTTCAGCGACTCCAGGTGCCGAAACCTCCGGCGCAGCCGATCGGGGCTCGTCGTGTAGCAGAGCGCGATCGTCACGTGCTTCCGCGTCTGCGCGTCGAGCTCGTACCACCGCCGGCACACCAGCGACGCCGCGTCACGGTCCTTCGAGTCGTGGATGTACGGCATCACGCAGCCGAGAACCACGTCCGACATTCCGGTACATGTTCTGCTCACGTTCCGATCCTCCATCACCACCAGAACACTCCAAACCACAAAACCTCAACAAAGTAACAAAAGATCAGCTCAGAAGCTCCGAGTGAGCTTCAAATCTCCAAAACAAGCCCAAAATCAGTTCCAATAATCAATTAAAGAAACAAAACCATAAACTCGCATCTGAGCTCACTCTTCAACGGTTATGAGTGAAACGAACCGGACTGTGAACTACGGAGCGAGATAAAAACAAACGCGGTGCGGACGAGATCCACATGGTGCGAGGAAGATCGGAGGGTGGAGATCGTCGGAATAGGATTCCGACGGCGACGGTTAGAAACAGTTGAAAGGTGGGGATTGGATCAGACCCTAGTGAGGGGTCGATTATGCGCCTCTAGAATACAAAAGGGAGGGGTTTGGGTGTAGAAGAAAAGGAGGAGAGGAGGAGAGGGAAAAAAAAAAAGATAAAGAGGAAACGACAAAGCTACACTGGCGCAACCAATCACACGTCATTGTTTAGAAAGTGAAACCCGATATCTGGTTATTTTCGCTCCGCTCTCTGTTTTGCTCAGCAGCAGTTCTAGTGCGGAATTATTGGGAATTCTGGTGAGTGGTGGCAACGTGGCGGGACGTGATTGGGTGGATGGGATATAAGGCGTTGGTGATCGCGTTGTTGCACCGGGTACTGTTGAGGGGTGGTTTTGGTTTGGGAGTTTTAACGGTAAAAATTTTTAAAAGGGAAAGTTGGAACTGTACGTTGCTTTCCGGGGTTGGAAATGATTGAACCTAGAATTTTATGGCAAACTCCCCACAAATAACGACGTTAGGGTATTTTTTTATACCATTTTTAATGAAAATACAAAAACGCACTCACTGCTTTTATAACAAAATAATGCGGTTCATTTCAGAAAAAAAAAACAAAATAATGCGATTGTAAAAATTAGTCTTTAATTTATTTTTTTACATATTTTAATTTAATAGTTAATTTTTAATGTAATATTATCAAGTTATATGACAGTCGTATAATAATTTATTCTTTTATAAAATATTTTTATTTAGATCAATATTTTCTTTAAGATCCTAATATATTTTTTCAAATGATGGAGAACAGGATTGTCATAGCAATAGGGGTGGCTTGGCCACTCTTATGGTGGCTAGTCTAGGGTGATCAAATCATCCCCAAAATGTCAAAAAAAAAAAAAAAAAGATGGTTGGCCCTTAGGGGTGGTTTAAAGATAGCCAAATTATCACCAAAGGCCATGAGAGTGAGCTAACCACCCTTAAACCAATTATTGAAAGTAGCCAAAATCACCCGATAACAAACGAAAGTGCCGACTCCAAGGCCACCCCATTTTGCAAGTTGAGGTGGCCAACTGTGAGCGGCTCAAAGCCACCCCCAATTTTGGCTTTTATAAAGTTTTTTTTGTTTGAATTATGTAATTTTTTAATATTTTTAGATGGACTAAATCCTATCTATTGATAGAAATATCTTCGTCAAATACTCGAACACTTATCCGAGCAGCTTGAGCTTGGATAAGCTCTCACAGGAATTGTCATATTACACTATAATAAGGCAGCCTTATTGCACAATATCTAAATCTTTTTCAAATCTCGATCATTGATTTGAAATCCAATGGTTGATAATTTGACATACCAACGATTATCAGCTGTAATCTTATCACTTCATTAGTTACGATATTTTTCGATATTTTGAAAATTGAAAGTGATAATTGCTAAGTAAAATAAAATCTCAACGATTGAATTTCAAACCAATTGTTGAAATTTGAAGAATTCTACTCGATAGAATACTCTAAAAATTCTCAACAAAAAAAAAAAATCATAATCCTGTCTATTTTAGCCAAAGTTCAAGATTTAACAAATTAAACCTATGTTCATTTAAAAGTCTCACTGTCATACCAACAATACAATTTGAAAATAGTAAACACACACACATATATAGTAGATTAAATTATTTGATCATCGATTCTTGTTTTATATGGGATATTGACAAAAAAAAAAAAAAAAAACTTTGGGCTTTGATAAATTAAAAAACTTCCCTTAATAAAAACCCAAAAGATAACAAATTTAAATTAAATGTATATAATTTCTTCCTAATTGGATTTGAGATATTTCTTAAACGTAGTTTATAAAATTGTTATGTGCCTCTTACCATGTGATTCTAATTATATAATGATACGTACTGTAACCTCATCTCAAATCTATTTTATTAGGTTGATGTGATAATATTTATTAAATTTTTTGTTTTTAATTTCTTTTTTTATCAATGACTAATAGGTGCATGCTAATGAGATAGAGGTGAAATGATAGTGTAAAATATATTATTATCCTTTTTCACACGCTTAAAAAATACATAACTTATAAATTGAAATGAATTCCTCCAGCCAACTTAAAGGAAATATTTGTCCAAACTCAAGTAAGTACAGTACACAATTTGGATGTACGGAAGAAAGGAAAATTGGATAATTCACTTCGCTCTGTTTTCTTCCTTGTTTGGGTCCGATGTATGCAACAACCAACCTCGAAATGGTTTCATTCACAACTACCATTCCCATAGAAAAAGATAAGACGTGCTTCGAAAGCCATTAACTTTTAAAACTCCTTGTAAGGGAAATTTATTTCCCTAGTGTTTGACTTTCCAAAAACTAATGGTGCCATTGTGCTTTTATATTTTGCTTTTTCGAATGCACTTACATAAACAAATAAACATAAAAATATTTAATTATCCGTTTGAATTTTGGAGTGTGCTTTTCTTAGTTTAAAAAATATTTTAATGCGACGTAAAAGTAAAAATAATTTGAAGTATTTTCTATTTTAAATTATTTGTTAATATTTTTATTTTGAAAACATAAAACAAAAATAAAAAAAAAAAGACGGATTTAAACAAACAAAACCATCGATAGATACCGGTGTCAACATGGCATGACTTATTGCCAAAGTGATGCAACTATGTTTTGACAGTTGTAATGCATAGGATGGTTGCGTTAGAAAAAATAAAATAAAATAAAGAATTCAAAGATATAGGACATACAAGTATACAACTAGGGATTCAATATATATTGCAAAATTGAACGCTAAATGCATTATAAGAATGATATTTGTGTCCGCTAGCCTTATGCTAATTTAATCTGTGGCATCGCACTGTGATTCTGTGCGATAGATACCGATACAGTAGAATTGGGAAAGAAAAAAAAAATCAAATGTATTTTGAGAATGAAAATTGTATTTTAACATAATTTTTGAAGTTAAAGAAAAATTTGGAATTAGGGAGGGGTGTTTGATGCAAGTTGCTTGCATGGCGTCAGCGTTAATTTAAAGCTCTACATCAAAACTTTTACTTCACATGCGATGAACACCGAGAGCGAGAGCGATAGCGTCCCCATTCAATGGAGCATCCATGCAGTGAACGCCCGTGCATTCATGAGTTGGAAGCAGGGGCGGCTTAACCCTGGCGGATTTGGGGGCATTTAAAGCCTTCAATCTAATAAGGTTAAAAAAAAAAAAAGAGGATTTTTTTATAAAATATATAAATAAAATAAAATAAAACTTTAATTACAGTCAATATTTTTTAATTAAAACTCCCAATTAATAAATATTAATAAAAATTTATTCAATAAAAAAAAAATTTAAGACCTTAATTATAGTTAATATTCTCTAATTAAGGCTCTAAATTATGATAAAATGTAAATAAGTAATTAATAATAACTTTTGTCTACAGGTAATTAATTAATAATTATAACAAGTAATTATAGTCAATATTCTCGAATTAAGGCCCCAAATTAAAATTGATAAAATCATACCTAAGATTAATAATGTTACAAGAAAGATTCGGTAAATATATATCACAGTCCAGGCTGATTCAACAGTAAATCAGCCTGGGTCTGTGAAGGTGGATCCCATAATTAAATATATATATATTTAATTCTGATCCATGCCCAGGCTAATTCACTGTTAAATCAGCCTGGGCTGATGTATATCAGCACCCAGAAAGATTAAATAGATTAACTATATTATCAATTGAAAATAAAATCTTAAAAAAACTTGAATATAAATCTTTAAAAGCGATAACAATGATTTTTAAATAAAAATATAATATTAAATTTTTTTTTAAAAAAAAATCTCATTTAAATTTTTCACTTTAGACCTCAAAATGTATTGAGCCGGCCTTGATTAGAAGAAGATATTAGATATGGTCATTGCGAGGGTCACATTTGTGATGAAATTATTATTATTATTATTATTTCTTATCACGATAAGAAATCACCTCATTAATTAAATTTGAATTACTTAATAAATTACAGAAAACATATATGAGAAAAAAATTAAAAATAAACTTATTGTTTCACTTTTTTTCTAATAAAAAAAGAAAAAAAGTGAAACAAAGTTAAAACGATAGGTCATTTTTTCTCAACACATGCAATGTTGTTGTCATCGTTCAAATATAAACAAAGATTTAATTCATTTGGCTCGAGGGATTCGTATATAATGATTAGATAAAAAAGTAACTTAACTCATAAAGAAAAATAAAAAATAAAAAAGTAACTGATCATATATGATTCAAAATACTTGACGCATCATTTTTCTGCTGCATTTTCGCTTTTTTTTCTTTCCTGAGTTCCATCCCCGTATGTAGTGATAAAGATTCACCTTCTCCTGTTTTTTCATTTTCTCTGTAGTTCTGTTTCTGAAATGCACTAAAAAAAGAAAAATGACCGCTTATTTATAAGTCATGTATTTTAATAGTTTTAGTCAATAAAACTATTTATCAAAATGTATAAAAAAGCAGATGAGATCCTATCAATCGTGGTGAGAAAACGTCCTATCATTTTATAATTTATTATTGAGTAGTAGATAGCTAGTGCCATTGATCCTAATTCATAGTTGTTGAGAAATGCGAATGATTAATTAAGGGAAAAATCAAATTTGGTATTTCTTAAGTTTTCAATTTTGATAATTAGATCCTTAAATTTTTTTTTAATTTTAATTAGGTTTTTTTTATCAATTTATTGTCTAATTAATTAACGATATGGTACGTCAAACTAATTAATTTATGTCATATGGCTCTCGTTTGACAAGTCATGTTGTCCGAGACGACCTCTTTAATTACTAGTTAGTGGTGCTCAGCCACCCTTTTTTTTTAAATATTTATTGATTTTTTTAAATTTTTTTAGCGTATATTGGTAATTTAAAATAATTGCTTCATGTGACATGTATAGTTGGCACCCGGCATGTCAAATGAAAGTCACGTAATATTAATTGATTAATTTGACATAACTTATCATTAATTAATTAGACTGTAAATTAATAGATAGGTATATTTGAAACTAAAGAAAAACCTAGGAATTTAGGTGCCAGAATTAAAAACTTCGAAAATAAATTTAAAACGCATAAAAACTTAAGAAATAAATCTGATTTTTCCAAATAATTAAATAAGTTTTTGAAGAAACAACCATCAAGATAGAGGGAAGAGGTTTCCCCCCGCTGCGGGCGGGCTCCGCGCTGGGGGGAGAGAGAGAGAGAGAGGGGGTGTAGAAGGAACTTTTTTAAAATTGTAAATAGTAAAACTTTATAATAGGGTGTAAAAGGAACTTTTTAAAAACATTTGTAAATAATAAAACTTAATAATTTAAAGTCGTTAGATTACACTTTAACCTCTAGATTTGAAACTACTACAGTCTTGATCATAATTTACAAGATATAATCTTGGTAAGAGAAAAAATGATTAAATATTTATTCCACATAAAATATCACATTCTTTCAAAAAAGGGGCTTAAATATGAATGATATATGTACATTTTATTTATTTGGAATTGTAGCTCAATTTATACCAAATGATCAAATAAATAGAACACATTATATGCTCTTATCCTAACGAAAACCTTTGTCCAATGATCTATTCAGCATCATCCTAATTAATTTTAGAATAAATTATATCAACTTCTCTTGAGGTTTGGGAAACTAACGATGATTTACTTTCTTTTAGAAATAATACTTTACCCTATAAGGCTTATAATTCATAATTTCATAACATATACACTCTTAATTACATCTAAGATGAGCCTAACTGTTCATAAACTTGACTCGGTTTAGTTCGATTCAAATAATAAATTAGCATTTATGAACACACTAATATGTTCAAATATTAAATGAGATATACTCATAAATTCGTCTTGGCTCGAATAAGCTTGTATAACTTTAGTTTTACAAATTTTTTTAGTATTATTTTAATTTTGTAATAAAAAACCATTTTAAGTAAAATGGAATATGTTTCCTAATATGATAGATATAACTTAAATTATTATTACTGTGAGTTTAGTTTTAGAGATTTGTGTGTACATAATTGTGTTTGTGAGTATGTGTGTGTGTGTGTGTGTTTGTGTATGCGCATAAAGAATTTATATACATATTATAAAACATACATGTACTCGAGATTTGATTATTTAAAATTCAAGTTAATTTATTTAATTAACTCAAATTTAACAATAATTAATTAACTAATAATTAATATGGATTTACGAAAAGATAAACAATTATGATATTTACTTTATATAAAAAATAATAAGTTAATTAAGCCGTTTGTGAACAAGTTTAAATTCGTTTGAAAAATAAATTAATAAAGCTTGAACATAATATTTAGTTTGATAATAAGGTTGAGCTCAACTTACTTAATTCACATGACATAACAAACTATGGTAGATTTTGTTTTTTAAATTAGATTTGTGTACAAAATAAGCCCACATGATGATTACTAACCAGATTGGTTAGAAAAGAAGTTGTTTGATAATTGAAAAGTGTTTTTTTAAAATATATATATGTTTTGATTTTGTGTTTTTGATTGTACGTTAATGATTTAAAAAAATGCGTTTTTTATTTTAAAAACACAAAGACCTAAATTATTTCAATGTGAAAAAACTCAATAACCTTTGAAGAGAAAAAAAGCAAAGGTGGGGAAGGACATATTTTATTCGAGCTACAGGTCAATCACAATTGCAATGTTTATTTCCAAATTTGACCCAAAAATGGAACTTAATTAATTAAATTAATTAATGTGGATCCCAAATTTCAACCTGACCAAATTGCCGATTTTATAATCCAAGTGGCGAATATATTTCTATTCTATGAGACATCCCATCATCATAAAACTTTTTTGTCAAATTGTGCCCGAGTTTCCAATCACATCTCTCTTTTGACATTAGTGAACTCCACTTTATGCCTAATAATTCCAATAAAATAAGGCCCCATTTTAGACTATTGCTCTTTTTTTCTTTTTCTTTTTTCGACTATTGCTCTTCTAGTTGCTCTAGTTATAGACTTAATAGTTTCTATGGTCCACCAGAGAACCCAATAGGGGTTTATTACATCTAACATATAGGGGGTGAGAGATCATCAGAAGTTTGTAATTGAAGTTACAATAATTGCAAGTCTCAAATGTGCCGGTTCATAAGCGAAACCCTACTTAGTCCTGGGGTCTTGGCTTCTACAGTAACGGTCGCAAGAGGGCTTATGTAGATCTAAATTTCAGAGATCCTTTTTTTATTTAAAAAAGAAAAAAAAAGAAAGGAAAGAAAAGAAAAATTAACCTCCATTTGATAGAATTTGTTTTTGTTTGCCTTGTGTTATTCTCTATTTTTTGTTTTTTTCTTCCACTCTTGCTTGCATCTGCTTTTGTTTTCGGTTAAGAAATAACATTGCTATAGGGTAGTCCCGGGAAGGGATGTGAAATTCAGATATATGAAATTGTGATTAAGTTGGTTCAGTTTAAGTTAAAATTGGATTTACTGAGATTGTAACACGTATTTTTTGTGTTTTATTATGGGACATGTTTCTCAATTTCAATGGGTTTGATTCTNATTGCTATAGGGTAATCCCGGGAAGGGATGTGAAATTCAGATATATGAAATTGTGATTAAGTTGGTTCAGTTTAAGTTAAAATTGGATTTACTGAGATTGTAACACGTATTTTTTGTGTTTTATTATGGGACATGTATCTCAATTTCAATGGGTTTAATTCCAATTAAAATTGGAATACTCAAGCCAAACCCGTCCCAATATGATGGCGAAAAAAGAGTTCCATATTGATGGTTTTCCATTTTTATTTGGGATCAATGTCTTTTTAAAAAAATCAATGGACATAATTTTTATAACTTTATAAACTTATTCTTTAGTTTAATTGAGACAGCCATTCCCTATTACGATTTTTTTTTTTAAAATGTTTGAGTTGAATTCATATTCATTTTGGAGGCACTAAAAAAAAAAATGCTTTTATTAATATGTTTTGAGAGGTGTTTTTTGTTTGAAAAAATATTTACATAAAAGTAAAAAACAGTTTTTTTTTTTGGTAATTTTAAAAGTATTTTATATTTTGAATTATTTATTAATGTACCTATTTTAAGAACAGAGAAACAAAATAAAAATAAAAATAAAAACACAAACAAACATGGTTTGGGTTTTTACTCTATTGTTGCTCAGGCTGAGTGCAAATTATGGTTTCGGTAAACCCAAAACTTATCCACTGCTAAGATTTATGATATTGCAAAAATTGCCCACCAACCCATTTGTTGAATTTTGAAATCTAATTCACACAAAACTAATTTCTTTATATTCTGAAAGCTGGTTCGTACGTTCAACAGCCAAACTATTCCTTAGATATTTATGACTATTTAATAATGACGAACAATTAATATATCAACAAACTTATCATTCAATGTGCCGCTTTTGATAGCGTTTTTAGTAGCATCTACATGGGATTTTCAATCGGCTGCTTTCAATCGTGTTTTTGATAGTATTTACATAGAATTTTTCATACTCTTTGCCATTCAGATTAGAAATGAAAAATATACTCCTTGTAGCCTCTTTTCCCTCCTTAGAAAAAAAAAAAACAAACTTCTCATTCATTTACCTTTAAAAAATTCCTATACCTTGGTTAGTTCCTGTTAAGGAACAAATTAACCATTCTCCGTGGTTTGAGCCTGGTCCATTGGTTTGAGAATTCTTGGTGCCTACGAGGAAGTTAGTTAAAATTAAATGGAAAACGACTAACTTTCTAAATTTAATAAGGCTGCAAATCTATGGTTCTACAGGGTCTTGAGGAAATATATAGGCTAATGTCTAAACAGGACTAACTTCCTAAATTTAATAAGGCTGCAAATCTATGGTTCTACAGGGTCTTGAGGAAATATATAGGCTAATGTCTAAACAGTATATTATAATTACCTACTATTAGGGTGTTTGAAATTCAGTGAAATTAGGGCAATTTTTTTTTTAATGATGAAAATCTTTTAAGATAGGCCACTTCGTGTACCAACTACTATCGGCCAAACCTCAAACTTGTATAAAGCATCCATTACATATGAATCTAGTAAGACTTTGACTTTACTGGTAGACGTAACTCCAAAAAATTATTTATACTTAAAGTGATTTGAATTTTAGATATGATGAAAATGCTACAAATATTAAGGCTCTTACTATTTGAGTCAACCCTTTGAAGTTTAAATTTAGACAATTCACATAGAGGAGCACGGCCTATTCTCAGTTGTTTAGGGTAGGTGAACGTCATAACTCCTTTCTATGGGTTATCAAAAATTTAGTGCAATTCATGCATTCTAATAATAAAGAATCTTCATTCTTGAAGAGCAATGGTAGGGTTTTTTTCGAGAGATTTGAATTTTCAGCAATTTGCTATTTATATTGTTCAAAATATCCCTATGAAGTGAATTTGTCTAAGCAAGGAGTTGACAAATAAACTCTATAAAAGCTCTCATATGTTTATTGTTCGAATTATTAACGATCTGCCCAACAAAATTAATACCAATTTCTATGCTTCTTGGGGATGACGAGGTCACGATGAATAGGTGGTCCTCAGCCATGAATACACTTAAGGTCCCTCAAGTAGGCACAAATTAACTTTGTCTTTGCTTTTGAGAAGACCAAGACATTTTGATCAGGAGAAATAAAGGAGACCGAGACATTTTAGCTTCCAGCAACCTTATAATGCATTTCGAATATCTTATCTCGATAATGCTTAGTTGTCCGATTTCTATTTGAAGTTAGTAATATTGTCACTTTCTTTTGTTTATGCAAAATCATTTACTTAGTGAAATTTCATGGGAAAATAGTGGCCGAAGATTTGCAACTGCTGATAATCTTGTCTAGTCGTACCCGCAACAATGCAAAGTGCATGCTTTTAACTTAGCTTGTGTAAATCCCCCCCCTCCCCCCAAAAAAAAAAAAAAAACAAAACAAAACTTAGCTTGTCGCTTAGAGAGATCCACAGCTTGTTTTTTTTGTTGTAACAAAATGCGAATCATTTATTAAATAAAAATTCACTGTAAGAAAAATACTAAGCTTGCTCAATTTTTTAGACCAATTTTTACTTCGTCAAGGACTGGTAGCATTTATTAGTTTTATCTTTCTTACTATAGTTACCAACTTTTTTGGCCGTCGCATTAGGCTTTTTTAAACTGCCTTAAAAATTGTCATTTTTTGTGACCTCTTTTTTGGATTGAGGAGGTATATATATGTACCTTACATTTATTTCATAACAGTATACATGACATTTTTAAATGATTTTATGTTATGTTAATAATATAAAATAAATTATAAAAAAATATATTACTTTGAATTGTGTGCCAAAAAAACTCTCGAACTAAATTATTTATTTAACTAATTCTATATATATATATATATATCACAAATTAATTTAATGGAGTTGAAACAAATGTTATACGGTACTATATTCGGACGAGAAAAGAGAAAGTTATTGCAAGCTTTTCTTTGAAGAGCGGCTAACAATTGAGAGTTAGGGGCCTAATCGCCGAAAGCTGCAGGACTAAGAGAAAGAATCCCATTATACACTCTACAGTAAGAATTATGCGAGATGATGACAATAATTTACTTTTTGCAGCAACTTCCATGATAGTTGAGTGAAGGCAACACTTTGTCCAATTTTCTTTTTAGTGCCTTCAAATCAAAATCTGACGGTGGTACTCGCATTAAATATCAATGCAGTACTCACTTGAAAAAAAAAAAAAAAAAAACAAACAAACTTCAAATCGTAACAGCCTCTCATATTAATTGACGCAAACTTAAAGTAAAATTTATCTTTAAAAATCAGCTTGCAAGAAAAGGTATCTAAGTTAAAATTACAATTAAGTTATATAGGGCATTTAAGATTATAATGACATTCACTACAATGCTATATTAAATTAGCATTTATTTTAAAATTTTAAGTTGATAAAAAATAATAAATTTAATCATTAAATTAATATTTTCAACATAAAATTTGGTTTTTAAGTTTAATGTTATTGTCACATTTGAAACTGCAACAACTTCTATAAGTCTTGGTGCAGCAATGATATTTGAGAGAGGCTGGTTCAATTAGATTGGTAGTTCATATCCAACTCAAATAGCTCATGTTGTAAATTATGACTCAAAATATCTAACAAATTCCAATTCGGATGCTTTTAACCCACTAATACTTTATTCAGCTTATTAGCATGACAAACACCAAAAATGTAGGATCATTGTATTCATAGAATCTAGTGCTCAACCTGTTGAATAAGTTCTTTCTTTTCCTTGGCTTCTTTTAAAGACATCAGCTGGAGGTGGGTTTACAATAGAATAATCCAAGCACTTCTTTTTGTTTGGGAACCTTTACTAGAGACACCAGGAATGGCAAAGGATGAGAAATTGATTGATGACAAAGAAAGTCACCGTTTTGGTATTCTGTTCTATTCGAATTATAGCTTCTTTTATTTATATTATGCACGCTTGTAAATCTGGTTTATATGGGTGCATGCGTGCGTGAGAGATAATTTTGGAGTTTAGCAGGGCCACGGCCAGAGCCTTGGCCCCTATCAAAATTATGATTGAACCCTCATTCATGTTTTGACCTTCCAATGAAAAATTCTGATTCCATTCTTGGAGTTCAGCTTTCTAGATGGTGACTGAAAGTCATCATATAAGTATTGCTTCATTTGTCAACCTATGAAGTTTAATGCCTTAATCACCAAGGTTATTGTCATTCACATGAAGAGATGCTATTCTGTTGAATTCTGATGGTCTGCCATTCAGTTAATTTTGTCCACTGGATTGTGTTTTTGTTTAAAAAGATGTTTCAGTATGGAATTTTATACTTTGGTGCGATCTAAGACCAAGTGTTGGCCCATCTAGCATCAAATAAGACAACTTTATTCACAGGCCCCAGTTCCAAGCCACCAACCAGTTTTCATTTAATAAACTTTGCTGTCCTCCCCCATTTGTTTACCTTATTTCTTCTTGGTCAGGACCCCATGGTTTTAGTATCTTACCTGCTAATTCAAATCCATTTCTCACCAATTGGTTTATACTATGTTGTGCTGCTGACCCCATACCAAAAGAAAGATACTGTGCTGACCGAAAGGCTTAGAGCTCTTTGAGTCTTTGTTGCGCTCCTCATATTCAATAATTAAGAGAAACACTCTCTCTCTCTCTCTCCTCTCTCTCTCTCCTCTCTCTCTCTCTCATCTAATATCTATATAATATATATATTATATATATATATATATATATAATATAAATTGGTGCACATAAAAATAACTCCTCTCAGTAGCAGCCCTAGGCTCGAGACAACAAGACCCCATTTGGCAGGCAACATTGTGATGAAACTCAGACTAAATTAGCCTCTGAAGAGCTCAACGACTCGTTAATTATGTGAGAGTTGATTCTTTCGCTTCTTTAACAATGAATCCGCAAAGCATGGCATAACCGTCTAACAACCCCACCTCAATCACATTCCAGATTCTTGGCAGGGTATCAATCAACATCACACTTTAATTCATGTGTCATGCCCTTACATGCAAGAAACAATAGCATGTGGCATTTAAATCGACAACATTGCCTCACCAAAACTGTATTATGACGAAAAGCAAGACATCATATTAGACGTTATTTGTCAGAGTTAGTAACCAAATACCACATCAGTCAGAGTATTGCCGAGTAATAAGGGATACTTGGCAAGACACATGTAGAGGAATAGAGCCCATGACGTGAATAAAATAAGCTATTGAGAGGTATGAAACTATTTCATTCATTTTATCATTACATAACAGTCTTATAAGTTTTACCAATATTGGGCCCTCAGAAATTACTGACTTATGTATTTGAGTGTTTTCTGTCGGCCCACTCAACGAGGTCACCCATGTATTTTTCTATATATAAGTAATTATACTCATTAGTTTGGGCTGAATGAACAGTCATTCAGCCCAGGGCTTTTTTTTTTTTTTTTCTGTTTTTGTGGACCTCACATGATTAAAAAATATATATATATATTTTTTTAATTCCCATACAGCGTGGGCTGAATGACTATTCATTTAGTTCAGGCTGATATGAATCATGGCTATATATGTGTGGGTGTGAGGAGAGAAAAGAGGAGTTATGAGGAGATCCTTATCACTATCAAGAAGTAGATTGAGTAAAAGAAAAATAAAGGAGGAAATCCTTTCAAAAAAAATCTAAATAAAGAGGTTCATTTTGCTAAATTATGACTGCAATTAAAAATTAACGCTCCTGTAGACCTCGGAAGCCGACCAGCAGATGAGGGAGGTCAGCAATCCAACCTATCCTATGTACTCGTTTGCTCTGCAAATGTCGATGCCTTCTAAGCTGTCTTACATTCCGACAAGAGAGAACCACATGGCTCGTACCGTCCTTTTTTTTCCCCCGGTAAAATGAAGGGCAATTTTTGACATATGTGATTGGAATTTTCGATTGCCGTTGCAGGAATCAGAATGTTTTGCACGTTAATTTGCTCTGAAGAACATGCATGCAAAACATTCTGATTCAGAGCAAACATGCAAAACATTCTGATTCCTGGCAAGTGGCAACAAACAAGCACAGAGTACTATTACTGTTGGAAACACATGCCAAAAAATGCCCTCCAGTATTACCCAGAAGAAATTAATAAAAAGAAATTAAGGTAGGAGCCATGTGGTTATCTCTTTGTCGGAATGTAATTAGGCAGCTTAGAAGCCGGCACCGACATTTTGAAGCTCAAACCTACCTACTTCATGTTTATGGTCGCATTTGAAGTCTTGAATGCAATTCAAAGGCCAGAGAGAGGTTCACGCAGTACTGGAACCCAAAAGCAATTATGTCTTTATGTGCTTAGTGCTACTGCTTTGTATTAATATGACCTTATTTATTCATATAACCCAGACCAGATCTACATTTCTATGGCTTTACACATGCAAATTAGTAGTTTGTAAGGTGCACTTTGGCAAAGTTGGCTTCTGTAGATTCTCTGATCTCTCTCTCTCCATTTAACTTCTGTTCTCACCATCTATAGTGTTAGTTGAATGGTTCAAATTAGGTATACATTAAGGCATGAGTTCCAATTCCACATTGATGCCTTAGTGGGTAGGACTGAGTCAGACTATGACTTAGTCGGACTTGAGAGAAAACCGGTAATTCCCATTGTTTAAACCCCTCATATGCGACTCTCAGATAATAGATGCTATTATGATCACATTCAGATAAAAAAACCATAGTTGATCTCTCCTGTTTGCCATTTTGAATAAACAAAAAAAAAAAATTATGTTTTCAGGTAAATAAAATGACTATATGCATATAAAACAGAGAAAGTATTTATTTAGCTAGGGTACATGTGGCATGGGTTCATCTCCTTGAAGGAGAAATGCACATACATTAATATGTAAAACCAAAAACCCTGTTGTGGTTGTTGCCTTGTTGGGCAGCTTCGGTTAAATTATGGTCGCTTCTTTCTTTAAATGAATATGACAATCAATCCAACTGGCCTCACTAATGGGCTTTGGGAATGGTTTCATATGGCCCCCTTTGATTGAACCATTTATGTTGTCGTATTTCAATATTCTTCAGAAATCCCACAAAGTAAGGCTTTGGTTGCTTTAAAATTGCTTCTGCGATGGGCGCAGGTAACATCACCCAGCATGTCTGGGTGGCTCTGCCTTAACATTGAGCTTCCTCTTGATCGAGACAAGACATCACTTATGGTGGATGTTTGCCTTTGCCCGATGATGGGGACTGTGCCCTTCATCAAAGACCACGACATTCTCAAACAGTGTAGAGTTGTGCATGCATGTGTTGCCTGGCCCTAAATAAAAACAGGAAATAGACACAGAAAGAGACCTTAATTTTCTTGCCAAGTAATTATGAATTTATGAGGAGAGGAGACTTACAAAAAATAAATTATGAGGGGAGGAGGGGATAACGGGGGTCCATAGTGAGTTGCAAGGATAAGGGTCTACTCTTGTCTCTTGCAATTCGGACACTTCAATTATAAAGGATCCTATTTCGAATTGCTAAACCCACTTCACTTCAAAAGGAATTAATATTACTCTCAAGTAATTAAATGGATACGTCCACACTATCATGATCTAACCTTATTTAATAGTGTGACATTCATATTACAAAAAAAAAAAAACAACTTATCTCAAAATTATTAACAAACAATTCAAAATGTAAAACACTTTTCAAAATATAAAATACTTTTTAGACTCTCTTTTCACACGTTCTAATAATAATGTTTTGAGAAAACAGGTCCTTAATTTTTCAGGTTTAAGGGTTGGCTTATTACTTAAGAAAGTTAAAAATAAAATAAAAGAGATTAGAGAAGTGACAACCAAACCTCCTACGAAGGCAAGAGTGAAACCAGCTAAAGCGAGAAGGGGCAAACGCCCACATTGGCCTGTCCAAATTTACTCAAACCTATATATAGTAATTACCTTATTTCCTGTTTTGCCCACCTCTCCAAAATAATAATAATGATAATTTGAACCATAACCCTCTTATAAAAGAAGCTAAAATTGTAAAAAAAAAAACAGGTGAAATTGACGATCACCTCCCATGGTCCATGGAGGAGAGGGTGGTATGTAGTTGTGCACACACACCCAACAAATTAAAGGTGGCTGTGTGGGTACCCCAGCCAGCTAGAGGTGGCCGCCCAACAATCCTTCTTGGGCCTCTCCTCTGCTCAGTGAAGTAACTTCTGTCTTTTTTCCTACTATTTAATATGACCAATATGTGAAGCCCACATTTTACAAACTTGTGATGGCGATTATTCCTGATTTGGAATTTATTTTCCATTATATTGCCAGATTTTGGTAGGTAGGGATATTTTTAAAAGGACAAAAAGAGAGACAAAAGTCTTACTTATAACTTTACTCTTCTTATTCTCTTATGTAAACTTCATATTTCCATAAAATATACAATGCATTAAAATTGGAAAAAATGTGTAAAATATAATACCTCTCAAAACTTTTTTTTGAACCCACATATAAGTTATAACACTTTTTCAAACGTGCCCGACTAAATCAATTCATGCCCGACTAATTAGAAAAAAAAAAAAATCAATTCACTTTTACCTTTTTCAAAACTCAAAATCTAAAATACTACTCAAAACTTTACCGAACAGGCTCAAGATTCTAATATTGAAGAAAGCAATTTCAATAATATGCTTTTGATTGAATTTCTGCCGGCTTGCTGTTTAGCTTGCTGTATGTTGTTCTTTGTCTCTCCTTTTCTCTTGTTGGAATGAAATTAGCAAAAACAAAAAAAAAAATGAAACACTAAAGTGATAATTATTTGATTGCATTAAATGTGGAACCAAAGATTTTGTATTATTTTGTATTTATATAAAAAAAAAATTTGTTTATTTTGCTTTGTATTTGTTTTTAGAATGTTTAGAATTTTGTTGAAAAAAAAAAAGAATGTTTAGAATTATATAAACTTTATTTGTATTGAAATATAAGGTATTACCCCAATAATATTACAGATTTTTGTTGATTTTTTATTAATGCTTTGATAATCAAGATTTAAGTCTTCTTTTTGCTATTTTTTTTTCTTCTTTATGGTTATTTCATTTTAAACTACCACTATGGAACAAAGATTTTAACAAGTTTTAATTTAAAGAAAATACCTTCAATCAGGATGTGTGTAAAACCCATCTTTTACAGTATCCAATAAGAAATTAACACATCAGTTAAAAATATCTAATACATCTTATAAACAAAAGAAAACTTACTGATAAAAACATCATTTGAAGAGACCTATCGGATTTACACCTATTGTATTTGGTGTGTTTAGATGATGTGTCAACCTCTCATTATAGGCTGTAAAAATAAGGTTTACCGCCCATCCTAATAGTAGAGGCTCTCTTAAATAAATTAAAACATAAAACCCTTAATTTTAGTTTAATGCATATAAATTAGAGAGCCCCTATTAAAATAAAATGAAATTCCTACTAATTTCTTTCTATTTTTTTTGTTGACATTTCTTTTCATTTTAAACTACATATATGGGGATATTTTAACATGTTTTAATTTATATGTGGATTAAACTAAGATTAAGGTTCCTATAATAAGTTTTGAAATTAAATTATAATGAAAAATCTCACGCATAGCGCGGGTTATGAGCTACTTTCATTAATGTGCAGTGCTAATGTTATAAAATATTAGCATTTTATAAAACATATGCTCTGATTTTACTCTTGTCCATAGTAATTTGACTGTCATTTTTCCCTTTGATTTGACTAGACATCAAACATTAAATGGTAGCTCTTTGAGGCGTGAAAGGTCATGATTCTTGGCTAAGATTCTTTGTACATTAATGACACGTTTAGTACGCAAAATGTCTATTACAAAGAATAATATTTATTAAGAATGTAATGGATTAGCCTTGTACTAGTCATTCTCATGACCATGAGGAAATGCTTATTCCTTCAATTGAGGGAATATTCATTCTTTTCAAATTGATTAGCCTTGTAATAGTCATTATTATGGTCATGAGATAAATGACTATTTCCTCAATTGAAAGAATAGTCATTCCGTCATAATCATGAAAATAATTATTATAAGACTAATTCATTATATTTATTTCATTTTTAATAAAGACTATTCAAATTTGAATAGTCATTCTGTGCACTAAACATAACCTAAATATTTGATTGGTGACACTTTATTGTAATACCAATACTCATAAAAATTGAGCTGTGTTATTTAATTGTTAGAATTTAATGTTATATCTAACAGTATAAATGATATCACATCATTCAAATTTTTTGAATGACATGTCAATATCTTTATCATATGGCTGTCAAATATAACATTATTTTAAATGGAGAGTATCCGAACATAAATTAACTACAAACTCGTCCTTACAAATCAATCTAATAAAGTGACATGTATCTGTTAATATGTAAAAATCATATATTTTTTTAATAACACAAATATTTTTTTAATAGCATTAATAAAAAAATATATACTTCTTAAATGTTAATGGACATATGTTACTTTATTAAACTGGATTGCAGAGATTATTAGCTAATTTATGTCCATCCCAAAGGGGGGAGTGAGAGGAGTAGCAAGAGAGGCCATAATCGTTCATTTACCAAACATCATCACTCAGAAACTAATGATAGTTGTAGATTAGTAGTAGAGAAATGCGATATACCATTTTTTTTATTCCATATCTGTAAGTCAGAACAAGAGCGAAGATTACCCGAGGAAGAAAAACACGAGAACAAGAAATATACGCGGCCAAAACACAATCCAAATTTCATTAAATTGGGGCACAACCGAGAACAACAAATGGTGGAATTGTCCATTAGTTACAAATTCAAAAAGGCAAAGCTACAGCCACATATCTACATCTTGGGGACACAAAAACAGGATCTACAAAGGAAAATAAAATGAGCCCATGAGAAGCATTGTATCAATCAGTTTCTTCCCTCCAATCCGAACAAGAGGTGGTTCCTTCACCACCCGAACCACAAGATCCCTCGGGCTGTGAATCTATATTAACGTGCCTGTCTCCATCCGATCTCCCAGACAGTGAAACCAAACCCATGGCAGCAATGCTGTTTGCAATAACATCAACATCTCTGGTTCCACTGTAGAGACCCCTGCTCCCAGCAACAAATATACTTTGATTCTGATCTGCATTTGTTAGAACAGCAGGGAACACACCCATCAACGGTGGGTTAGTCTGGGTTGATCCACTGATGAGCAGCCGCAGAGTCTCTCTTGCACCCTTTTCCACCATGGATTCTGTTTCAGGAATCAATGGGTTCACAAGGTTTGGGTGCAAGGGAGGAATAGCTGTTGAAATAGCGGGACCAGCACTAACCAGGTAGCCTTGACCTGAAGAGCAAACATCAATAACTGGAATGTGAACAATTGGGTCACACATTAAAGGTGTGAAGATTGGTATCTGCTTAGAAGTTTGAATTGGCAACCGGACCATTGAGTCCGGCAGCAAAGCTGGGAATTTCACTTCATCCAGATTGAGAGGCAGTGTGGAAGTCAACACAGTGGATGGCATATTAGCAGGTAATAAAGAAGAGAGTGGGGGAAGAAATGGTGATTCACTCAATGACGCGGGAATTTGTTGAGGTGCAGCTGAAAATTGCAGAGTTGATGCACCAGGAGGGCACCAACAATAATAGGGGGAGAAAAGAGGTGAACCTACGTATCCAACTTGAGTTGTGGGGCTTAGAGCTGGTGGAACAGCCAACTTCCCTAGTGATTCTAGAAAACTTGACGGGGAAAACGGCAAGCTTCTGGTGATTTCTGGGAGCTTGTCATCTTCAGAATTATTTGAAGAGGATGCATCAACTGGAATTGACAAAGTCATTGTCAGATTGTCAACTGCTGAAAATTGGCTGTCTCCTCGCCGTCGCAACTTCTCCCTAGAAGCACTCCTTAGAGAAGACAAGCTTCTAGGCAGGCCCTCTTTAAAGGAACTTGATCTGGGACTAAGGCTACCCTGATAAAACGAGTTTCCTTTTACTGCTTGACTGCCAGTGTGTCTAGAACGCAGAGATTTAAATGAAGTCGTTGAGGACTGTCCATTCTGAGATGTACCAGACTGTTCAGTGGAGGTATCCAGAGGAGGAATGGGTGAGCCCAGAGAACTTGCTCGTGAGCTATCCACTGTTGCCACAAGATAGGCACGAAGCTGAGTTGCAAAACAGCTGAGCCGTGCCTCGCTTATTCCAGTTAATTCGGCAATAGAAGGTTTCCTCCAGACTAAATCCTTCATCTGTTAGAAGGAAAACGAAAACATAATTAGAAACCACTTTACCAGAGCAAGCAATGGATATAATAGCTTGAGAAAAAAGATTCTTTTGGAGAAACCACTATCTTCGCCTCAAATCAAATCAAACTCGCAATAAGCAAATTTCAGGGTCAACCTTAGTTGAACCAAACAGAAAAGATTAGGACATGAACTTATTCATTTTTGTACTCTTTGGCAACACAAAATTCTGGGCAAGCTCAAGTGGATTAAGGCCCACACTAATTATCATGACACTCTGGGTGTATGTACAAGAATGCACATTGTTGAAATCATGCATACCTTAGCAAGCAATTCAATTCCCAGAAGCTTTGACTGCTCTGAGCACCAAAAGTAGAAAATCTGGCCATCTGGAATCTTTAAAAGGAAGGATCGGCCAGAATTATCTGCTGGGATCTCATCCACTGCTACAGAAGTACACTGGGATTTACTACTTAAGGTAAACAACCTCTCTGTCCGACCATCATCCCCACTGAATGATAGGCGCAAATCAGATGTTGGCAAAATTGTAAGATTCAGATTTCCCCTGCAACAATGTGGAGTAAAGTTTGGTTTAGGAGCATTGAATAGTGAAATAACAAGCAAAACAACATCCAAACGAAGTAAATATACAGTCAATACAATGTATTCTCCAGATAACATATAAAGAACCAATAAAATCATCATAAAAAAGTCCAATTAAATATAACTTCACTTCTACTTCAGTTTAAATATAAATTT
Source organism: Betula pendula (assembly GCA_900184695.1). Classification (NCBI taxonomy): domain Eukaryota; kingdom Viridiplantae; phylum Streptophyta; class Magnoliopsida; order Fagales; family Betulaceae; genus Betula; species Betula pendula. Next base: position 75,112 of record FXXK01000818.1, on the reverse strand, counting down.
CATTCAATATAATAGATAAAGAAAATTATTGTTTGCCTCATTCTGTCTGATAAAAAAAATTATTGTTTGATAAGATACTGACAGACTTAGAGGATTGTCTGCATACTGATTAGAACTAAATATAATCAGTAAATCACTAGTAAAGAGGTCCTAAACATGTAATCCTCTATCTGTTTTTGCTGTGAAAATAACACTACTAATTTTTTTTTGATAGACAAAAAAATAACACTAATAATAAATCATGAACATGCTTCTTCAGTAGAGATAATAGCAGCTTCAGTCCTAAATGAGGTCAAATTAATCCTCCTTAAATTATCCAGCAAGAATTTTTTTTTTTGGTCTTCAAAAGCTAAACTAATTGAAAAAGATAAGTAGTTCCTAGTGGTTTAACTATCTCCAAACTTTGTTCAATCCCTGACTTCGAATATGGCTCCTCATTGACCAGCTTCTTCTTTTTTCTTTATTTATTTACTTTTTTTAATAGCTAATTGCCCCAAGGGGAGAGGGAGGGGGAATGGGAGATTCGAACCATAATGAAAAATTCTTCATTATACTCAAAGTGGCACAGAGGCAGACATGGTACAGATACTAATGAAATCATTGACAGAGAATTCCAAATAAGACATGAATGACATATATCTGATAATTACTTATGTCCTTAAACCAAGCGATCAAGTTCATAACAGAGAAACAAATCGTTCCCCACAGTATGGGGAAAAAAATAAAAACTAAATGTTAACATGTATAATGGAGAAAGTAAACAATTCAAAATTATGAAATAAACATAAAGACAGTGACATTAATTTAGAATCACAAGCATCTACGACGAGGCCTTTCACACTCGAATTCAATACCAATTAAAATGTCAACCCTATATATCCAAAAAACAGCAGCAAGCTATATAATATAGGAGCATGAAACTACCTTTACTTCCTCTTAATTCAGAGATCATAATAGACACGCCCACTTTACCTACAAGTCAAAAGATATACTTATTTGGAATAATGAACATTTTCATCATCAATAAGCTAAAATATAGATTCCTGTCATTTCTACTAATCAACAACAACCACAGGATACACTTCCCAGCAATATTGCATTTGTATGAAACTCAATACTAGAGGAATATTTCCAACACTCAAAATCAAACCTCCATACCCCTCCACCCAAAAAAGCAAACACTCCGAATAAGACACCATAAAAGAAAATAAGAGAAAAGAGTGGGGATTACAATCAATGAGATAATTTTTTTGATAAGTAATAATCAAATCTCATTAAAAACTAAAAAAAAAAAAAAGCGTAAAGCGCCCCTAAAAACACAAGAAGTATACAAAAGAAAACACCTACAATCTGTGAGATAATTGACATACAAAAATCTAAGGAGTAAATAGGAGTAAGAAAATAAACTGGATTCACAAGCCAAAGTTCAGATAAATTTCTCATATTGAACAGACTTCTTATATACGAAAATTTTGAGCTCCCTTTAGTTTCCTTCTCTCTTGTTGGGGCAGGGTGGGGGTAGGGATACAAGAATTTACAACTGACTGTTATTTTCCTAACAATTTCATTTAGGCAACAGATCGCCGCTGCGATTCCTACATGGATTCAAAGGTTCCTCTCAATGTGGATTTTAGGGTTTTCATCCTTGTGCTATATAAGGATCACTAAGCACAACTTCCAAAGTGCTAGGCAATCAGATTAATTGTGCCAAGAGAGTTTTGAGTTCTAAGCCTCATTGCTTGTTTCTCTCTTGGAGTTCTGTTCAAACCACACCATACACCCAAAAAAAAAGACCCCCAATCTATTGGAGTTCCGGTAAAGGAAATCAAGTACAAGTTTGTCTAGAGGTTTTAGAAGAACTACTGAGGTAGCAGTTTATCAAGAATACGCAAGAAAAGCACTTCGAATTGTTGATTTATCGCCAGAGATGGCTTAGAACCAATAGTTCATTATCTAATGGATTTTTCCGTTTTAATACTCCATCCGAGAGTTATCAGTATTTATCAAATCTGTCCCTATCTAACGGAACGCTATTGGATCAAATGACAAAGACATTGTTGAAAGAAAGATGGCTTTTCCCGGATGAAACGAAAATTGGATTCATGTGACAAGAGAAAGGTTTCCCATTCCTTAGCCGGAAAGATATGTGGCCATGAAATAGGGATTAAGCGGAACAGAATTGACTGGGTGGGGAGTCGTGGAGTGGGCAAGTTGGTCGTTTGTCTGGTACAAGAAGTATGCCAACTTCAAAGGTTTTACAAGTGTGAACATCTTCTAATTTTTCTATTCTTTTCTAGTGGATTGGTTTCCTGAGTTTGGTTGCCCCCAAAGTGATTGCTTTGATTGTTATGTGTGGTAATTCAATTTGTTAATTGTGCTGCATAAAACTTCGTGTGAGAACACCAATAGTCTAAATTGGAGTTGGGTGAGGCGGATCAGCAAACTGAAACATCTGAGTAGCTAAAGGAAGGGGGTCGGATTTCTGGCCTGCTCTAGATAGAGGGAACTTCCGGTCAGCCCTGGTTGACTGCGTAAGGGTGATCCATCTTGATGACGAATTCCACGATAACAACACAGTCGAATCTTTATACAGCTTGGAACGGCAAAAAAAATGCTAAGGAATCAAAAAAAAATTGAAAAATTGGATCCACGGCACTGGGAAATCAGTACTCAAGTGGCACCCCAAAGAACTTAACCCACACCTATTCACCCCCATCTAGGTGTTGTTTGGGGTCAAAACTTAATTTTCACATTTCATATTTGGTTGCGCCATCATTGTTGGGAATAGATATTCCCATTCCTCTCAAAAAGGTAAGGAATAACTAATCCACCAGTAATGGAATAGCATTTACCCAAAAACTATTATTTTTTATTTTTATTCCTGCCACCCAAAAGTAAAAAGAAAAAGAACTCATCCCCCATGGGTGGCAGACCACCCCACCCTAATAGAACAATCCGGGTTGGTCAGGGTGGTTGTACCACACCGTAGCCCCTAGGGGTCACCAGTTAGGGTGGCCGACCACTGCTTGGGGGGGCTCTGGGGTTGGCTCGACCAACCTCGATTGTTCTATTTGGGTGGGGTGGTTGGCCACCCATGGGGATGAGGCTTTTTTACCAAAAAAAAAAAAGTGTCAAGAAAAAATATAATGGTTTTTATAGGAAAATGCTTTTCAGAACTGAGTATTTCAGGAAATTTGATTCAAATCCAATGAAGAAATTTCGTCATTCTTGTATTCTCACCAAATGACTGATTAAGAATGGTCATTCCATTCCAGCTTCTTGTATTCCTAGTAATACCCATTCATATTCCTAGGTAATCATCATTCCAGTGTACCTAGCATGCCCTAAACTTTGCACTCTAATCAATACTAAATATGTTCGGCAACTATGATCTAGTTTAGAGAAAACTAGGATTCTTTGTGCTGGTTAAAGTTGATAACCAACATGAAGATTGCAAAGAAAAATTGTTGTTTAACCATCTGCTGAAACCAAAAGCACACAAAAGTGCTCAAAACCAATACATATATTCATGAGCTCCAACATTGACATACATACATACACAAACTTACAGGTACATTAACATGTGCCATATGCTACGAAACATCATAATATTACTAAAAATCACGTATATTGAAAACCATCTGCCTGCAAATCGAATATCAAAAGTGAAATTGTTTTTTTTTTTTTTTGATAAGGTCAAATTTTATTAAAAAAGCGTGAGGCGCCCCTAAATACACATGAAATTTACAACAAAAGTGTAATTGTATAGTATAGCGTGAATCAATTACCATTAAATAGCAGCAAAGAGTTCCAACACAGTCCGTATACATACTTTCCATGAAAAGAGTTACAAGAAACATCAACTTCGCATGTAATCAAATGCAAAGTCAGCATGTAGAGAAGATTTAAAACATAGGGGGAAGGACACAGACATGGTCCCGTCCATACTTGGCTCTAATTTTAGGGAGAAAAAAGCTACAAAAAATCTTTATAATACCAATAAAACAACCAGACTCGGCAGGATTCAATAGACTTTGTAAACTTGATGAGATTGATGCAGTGACAGCAAGCTGTAATGAGGTGCAAAGTGATTGACATCTAAGAACGTCTCAGTTGAACAGTATTATGCCACAAATGATGAATGCAAAAATGAACTTGTAGCACTTGACAACAACAAAATTGTCCCTCCTGAAAACGAATCACCAGTACAGGCTCCCCCACTTGAGACATCATACTAGAATAAATGATGATTGACAAATTAACTTCACTTTCAAACATATTACATAATCACTACTGCAAAAGTGATGAATACTCATATAATTATTTTCTTTAAATGCTAAATCAAAGTAAAGCTAGCATTCTAAAAAAGAAAGCTAAAATAAACGAAAGAAATACGAGAAGTAGCAAGAAGTTCACTTTCAACTATTTGAACCACAATAAAACCAGAAAACTACAAGCATGCATGCATATACAAAGTTATCACAACACGGCAATCCACATCACAAACATACAAAACATATAGATACACAGATATGCATCTAATTGAAATTACCTTGTAGCAGTTGGGCACAAGAGAGTCCCTTGCTTCTTGATTCTTCCCACACGAATCGAAACTAGAGGTATACAGAAGCACCTCGCTAGCATTCCTACCTCTGCTGGCTCGAAATGCTGTTATCAAACACACAAAACAAAAGCTATCAGTATAAGTTAACAACAGAAACCCCTAAGCAAGAAATACATATAGCACGAAAGCAAGAAACACCAATTCAAGCCTACGCATAATTAATTATTTCCAAGGATTGACTCACGGCCAATTCGTGAAACCGTGCCAATGGCCACCACACCAATTTCCTACATAGAATCGCCAAACAAACTTCCAACCACAGAAGCAGTGAACTCTTTCTTGAAAAAGTAGCTCAATTATACCAAATCAAACTCCAAATCATCAAATTCTCTTCCAATTAGGTACCTACCTGACTTAACTGAGCCAGCAAGCGATCCTCGGCGACGCCATTCGAAGCGTTCATCTTCAACAAAGGCTTCAACCTCTCATCGGCGCGACAAGCCCCCATCACCTGCATATCCAGAGCCTGTAGCCACCGCATAACCCGATCTTCGCGATCGCTGTGCTGAAGCAACAGATCTCCATCCCCTTCGTCCACAAGAATGTCCGTCAACCGGTCCGCAAGCCCTGTCTCGGTCCTCGACCCGCCGGTGTCTCGCGAACCGCTCGAACTCGCACTGGATCCGGCATCCATCGACGACGAGTCGTCCAAGTCCTCGCCGTCGTATCGGTTCACGTGATCGAGATCCTCGATCTCATCGTTACCGGTTGAATCTTGGTTTCTAGGGTTCGTCATAACAAATCTCCGAAAATTTGCCCGACTTAAACAGAAAAACCACCCAAATTCAAACTCTTAGCTTAAGAATCTTGAAAATCTGAATCAGAACCTCTCACACAGGCTCCAATCTCCAGGAAATCGATCGCAACGGGTTGAGTGAAAGGGATTTAGAGAGAGAAAGAAATATCTCCCACACAAAATTGTTGGTGCAAAAATGGAAACGATAAAGAGAGCCCGAGTTTATAAAGGGCCTTTGGAGACCTAGCGGACACGAAGGCAGTTTATGAAATGCGATTTTTTAGTTTTTTAAAGTCGGTTTCAAGTCCGTGCATGATTGCGTGCGTATGTTGCAGGTCAGCTTTCTCATAGTGGGACCAAATGGAAAAGTGTGGGACCATCCGGAAAAGTGTGGACCAAGCAGCCCAGCCTTTTGGGAACTGCCACGTCAGATGCTTAGCCGACATTTACGTTTGGTAATGAATGAGTGAAAACGGAAGCGCCGAATAAGAGGTGGAGTACGCGTTGGAGGGGAGGTTAACGAGGATTGAGGGAACAGCGAAGTACGAGTTTGCTTTGTTTGGTTGGTTAATGGACAACCTTGACCAATAATTATTAAAGGTCACTGTTTTTTTTTTTTTTTTTTTCTTGATTGGGAACTATTTTCGACGATAGGTAAAGATTCGGACCTAGGTTAGAGAAAAATATCTCCGTTGTAGGTCCCACAACATTTATTGGGTTTGGTATATCAAAAATATTTTCACAATTATGTTATGTTTTTAAACTTCTTTTCTCTTTTCTTTTTTTTTTCTCTCTTCACAATTAATATTAATTTTAATATTTTATTAATCACTTTTAACAATTGTTTTACTTTTTATATTATAAACTCACTTATTATTATTATTTAATAAAAAACTCACTAAAAAATAAATTTTTTTTACTTTTTTATAAAAAATTTTAAGAAAATACTTATACACCTTCTAGATGTCCATCTAAAAGTTTTTCTATTAATTTTAGTTTTTTTTAATAAATTGGGGCCCACCTTTCATTGAAAGGTGGGCCCCAATTTAATTAAAAAAATTCTAGAAGGACCCCTAGAGGGACCTCTAAAAAGTGTTCTAATAAACTCCAAAAATTTATAACATTCTTCCTACTTTATATCACATCATTCCATTTTATTACTATTTAAAACACACAAAAAAAGCCTAAAGGTTTAACAAACACAACTGCTCCAAATCTAACATTTTGCTTTGAAAGACTTTTTTTTTGCCTTTTTAATGACGAGTAATCCTTTAAATGCAAATTTTAGATTTGTGTAAAGTGCTTCTTCCGTGTGGATTAAGTATTATTTTGGTTTCAGGTTGATCCATAAAAAATTATTTTCACCTAAAAAATTTTGAGTATTAGAATCGATGAAAATGCCACAAAAATCAAAATTTTTACTACTTGAATCAACACATTAGGGCTAGAGTTCTTATTAAATATTTGCTTAAATCAGGAACTTTATCTTGATCATGTTGGGGATCATGCGTAGTTCCAGCAGATCACGGGTTAAAAGTTGAGGCGGAGAAATTGAATGGCAAATACTCTAGCAGCAACTAAAATGGTTGGGTTGGTTTATATTCGTTTAGCTTAAACGGTTTGGCGTCCTTTATATTGTTACATATAATAAAATAAAATTTTAATTGTAAAATGGATCTATTCGGAATTTTGGAGTGGGAATAATTATTTTCTTAAATAAAATTATTTTTTCCAGATTAATTAAAAAAAAAAAAAACTAACAAAAAAAATTTAGCTAAATTACTATGACCCTTCCTTGCAAACAACCAATACAATCGAGATGTTTTCTTTGATTATATAAAGATCATTTCTTACAATTGGATATTAGTATAAAATGATGGAAAAAAAAAAAAAAAGATCTTTTGTTATGTATAACATAATATATTATGGACCGATTTTATTTTTTTTAATTGAGTTGGAGCATGAAAAAAACACAGTTTTTTAATGAGTAATAATATATGTCAATTATATATTCACTTAAAATTGATTTGACTTTTAAAATCATAATTAGATCAAAAGTCAATAATAATATATCATAAATTCAATAACGATTTTAGAAGCCACATTAATTTTTGATGAAATAAAATGAATGTGTATCATTTATCTTTTTTAATAATTCTATTTAAAAATCATGTATTTCATTAAAAAAAATATCTGTTTGTTACATGCTAAAAAATACATGATAAATTTATGGACTTACTTGGAAAAAATTCCTCTACCACATTTTGGGGGAAATTTCTACCCATATATTATTATCTTATGCGTTTGATCTATAAAATAGATTATGATATGATATGATTCCGGGAAAACTTTTAGAAAGATTAACTAAATTACTCATCTAACATTATTACTTGGTTGAAAACGCTTTGGCAAAAAGGGGTGGGAAGGGAAGAGGCAACCACTCCACAAAATTTACTTTCAGAAAAAGATAATTGCCTGTCATCAATCATCTCAGTACAAATATATTGGAAAAATTGATCGGCGACAAGAGTGGTGAAGGGAGAGAGAGAGAGATGAGAATAGACTTTATGGGCATATGCTAGGTATATGCTGCAGGTGACAAGAATCAAACTGTTGCACTTTTTGCCCAACTTTCCACTCCTTTGCATTTGCGAATATGATGAATGTTTCCTCCTGAGATAATGTGACCGAAGTCAGCTTTAATGTGCATCAACAATGACTTCTTTTTCTTTCACACACACCCCTCCCCCTTCATATGATGAATCTCAGGTGTGAGGGAGGGCGTGCCGGAGGAAAATAATATTTACTTTTTTTTTTTCTATTTAATAATAAAAAAAAGGTTACAAACAATCATATAAGAGTAAACACTTCAACAACAAAACTCAAATAATAAATATAATACAGATGCAGAAACAAACAATAAGCAATAATTTAATTAATGATTTAAAATAGACCATTAACAAGTGAGGCCTCTCCAAAGGTCGCACAAGACAATTTAAGATGGCAAAAAAGTACCGTGAAGAGTCCCAAGCGGTGATGGTAACAACCATCGTGAAGGTGATTGTTGAGGAGGGTATTACCAATAACTAAACGAAGTCTGTGGCCAAAAAATAAACTTCGATTGTAAAGTCTCCATAACATGATCAAACCAATAAAGAACCAAGAGATAATAACCTTAAAAAAAGCAACAAAGGGCAAAATAAATGACAGAAATAACAACAAAACACCAAAAGACAGCAATTAAGGCAAGGAGGGTGGAGGAGCATGGTTCTCTAAGGAATTGTCAAATTCATGAGAAATTCGTCCTACACCCAGGCTTGTGCACAATTCCTTGTGCAAATAGCATAACTCCATTTCAAATAGAAAAAGAAACTACTCTCTTGCTTCCAGACAAGCCAAAGGGTTGCATCTCATCGGATCCGGATTTCTTGTTATTAGCCTTTCTCAATTTCATAATAGTTCAGAATGCAAAACCCACTTCCCAGAAACTAGTGGACCCAGCTGCCAAAATTCGAACGGCCTAATGACCGGAAATGAAATCTCAATGTGCAGTACGCCCTTCTCTCAAACATTGGCCAAACAATTGGCTGATATTGTGAATAAATATATCAGGAAGTTCGGACAAAGCAAAACTTGGAGCGATGAGGGCAACATGGGCTCCACACCGAACACCATGGACTGCCAAGTTTCCAGCTGCCATGAAGAAGAGTCAGACTGGAAAGAAGAAATCTAATTAGCCACAAATTAAATTGTGTTTGATCCTTGATCAACACCCATCTTAGCATTGAATCAAAGATTGGCAGTAATTATTCCGATTAAAAAGCAACTAGATAGTGAAAACCATCTAACTCATGCATAGTATACAGCATTAGACAATTGCAAAAGCTTGACTATCACCAGAAGTGAGAGAACACTGAAAAGAAAATGAAAATTTTTGAGATAAATACTAATAGATGGCAAATATTCCAGATTTCACTAGCGGAATCGGCTACAATGGAGTAAATTGTCTTATATTATAAGGCTGAGAAGATTTTAATTCCATTTGTTCGATTCTGTTTATCAATGCAAAAAAGCCATGATGTCAATGAGGACATATAACTAGAGTTCTTTCTGCCAACCACTGTCCTATCAGACAACGCCTGAAGCTAATTCTCCCCAGAACTGGAAGATCATTTTCGAGATATTCAAATCACTTGTTCTTCTTTGGTTCTCTTGCATATTGATCTATTAATCCTTCAACATCTTTCCAGAATAGGCCCTCCACCAAAATTCCATCCTTGGTGAACCTGTAACATCACAAGAGACCAAAAAATGTAGAGGCATATACTGATGCACTTCAAACCTAAAAAAAAACAACTCAATTTGTGTGTGCTTGTGTGCACATGTGTATGCAGAGAGAGAGAGAGAGAGAGGGAGAGACCATTGAGTAACACTTTTAGTAAGATGTACAGGTTCATTTGCAGAAATTGATTTCGGATCTGCACTTGCTATGGTAAGTGTGTACATATCTGAAAATCTTGGCAATTTGGAAGACACCACCAAGCCAGTGCTGGTAAACGATTCCTGTACAGCGAAATTGCAACTAAGATGGAGGACAAATAAATTTTATAACACAGTCAATATGTCTGAAGTTAGTGAGACAAATTTGGTTGACATTGACACAATTCTTTTTTTTTTTTAATAAGTAATTGGCCCCAAGAGGAGGGGAATGAGATATTGGAACTAGTGAACATTGACACATAATTCAACTTTAGGCAATGTAATCAAATGGAGTCTTAAAATATATATTTCATAAGCCGGATCTTGTTTATTAAACAACCTGTTGATGTACTCAAGAAGCAAATATTCAGAGAGCTTGCCTTGTTTTTACTTCTTTTCAGATCAAGCACAAGTTTGTAGCCTTTAAAAGGAGGTAATGCATACTAAAATTTATGAGCTTCCAGGTGGCTTCAAGAAACCATGAAGGTTAGACCTCAAAAGGGGTGTTAAGTTTGTAATGGAGAGATCTAGAAATAAAAAATAAACATACTTTAAATTCTCAAATCTAATAGGAATTAAGAGATGCCCTTAAAGCTTCCGAGTTGTTTAAACAATAATCTTTCTAATGCACGGGTAGAGTATTAGACCATAAAGGTAAGTCCTACACACAGGAGGTATCCAAAGGCCCTAAATACTTAAGTTAGATAAAACATATACAAAACTTCCAAAAAGGGACTTTTCTTCATGGATGTGGAGACCTCAAAATCAACATTGGTCTCAGAATAGCAAGACTAATCTCTCAGTTTAAAGATTATAGTATTATCTATCCTACAAATGTACCAAGTTGTGCTGGTACTCTTGCTTCCAGCTTTTCATCCCAAATCACAAAAAGATGCCTCCTGAATATCAGAACAACCAATCCAAGTCAAACCAACTCATAATCATAATTACCAAACACTGCTAACCAAAACAAACCCCATCAGGCCTCTAACTAGAGCTAGTATCCCAAAAAAAAGACCTATGAAGCAATATGAGTTAGCACAGAAACTCCATAATTTAACCCAACATCTCAATCACTCAGGAATATTTTGAAATGATTAAGCTAATAATGAATATTTTGAGAACTGTCTCCAAGCCATCATGTCTTCCTAATGCCCTACCATGCATGCATTCCCTCTCCCTTGAACAAACTATGTAATCTCGAGTAAGGGTCCCCATTCATAACTTTTTTTTGATAAGTAAGAGTCAATATTATAAAAAGCCCAAAAGCGCAGTCCTGGCACACAGGAAGTATACAAAGGACCGCCTAAGAAGGGGAAGAAAAATATACAAGAAATTCATTAAAGCTAATCACTAGGGGAGCTAGAAGGGCCCCCATTCATAACTAAAGAGAGGAAGCACATGCTGTTGGCACAGACACGCAGTGGAAGTAGATATGATAAATTTTCATATCTAACCCTGGGCCTTTTACCATTAAGACACCACTAGAGTAGGAAGCCATGAGTAAAAGCAGCTATACATTAGATAAATGATGTTTTAAGTTGTAGTAGTTTGAAGCATTAGACAAATGATGAGTAAAAGTAGCTATACATTAGTAGCACGCAGACTCAGTATTTTCACAAGCAATTATTGAAGGATTTAGAATCTACTTAAGAACTTATAGCTTACATGAAAATCTCATCAAAGGGATAATGCTAGATTGCCACTGAAAAATAAACTATGATGGAAGAATAATTGAATTACCGCATTGCTCAGAAACATTTTGGTTTTTAATCAATCTAACATACATAAAACATCATTCTATGGGACTAACTTTACAGCTCATTTCTCCTCAACTCATTCAAGAATTTGCAAATATCAAGTATCTAGTTATCCCTTTCCAAATTCTAAAAATTATTGTACAGAGCTATTGGCAAAAGCACAAACGGGCTCATCAGGCAGGGTATTGGACACTTTCTCCAAATTTTGCAGAAATGTATACCTTCTAAGAGATACTCTTTCAAGTTTCAAGCAGGTTATATTTTTATTTGACATGAATGCAATGATGACACCACTTATTGAGGATATCAGTTGATTCAGATGGATTTTGCTTTTGTTAAACTCCATAAGATAGGTAAGCAGTTATCTAAAACTGCCCTTGATGACAATCCAAAGATTTTTATTGATATTTAAGAAAATGGTAAGACAATCCGAAGATGTATACATAAATACTTCTAGCACAATATTTGCAAATAAAAAAATAGAGCTACTGAAACTTTGTTACCATCTGAAACTTTAGGATGGTGATTAAATGTTTGTGAAAACTTTGTAGCCATACAAGTGTTGCGAAAACTGACCAGAATTTATATTACCAAATATATTACATCATTTTTTTAAAAAAAAAGGACTGTGTGTCTAAATTCAAACACATCGTCTATTATAATTGTTAACTTTCCATCTCAAAAAAGATCTTACCTTAGGAGGATAGGTAAACAGAATCGCATTCTTCTCCTTTGTGTATAAGATCAGCTGCAACAGTCCATTGAAGACTATATACTTGCCAGAGTCAAAGATCAAACAAACTAGAAAATGAGTAAAATGGCATAACATAACACATCACATGCTTCCATTTGACTGTCGAAAGATCAAGAAAAGAAAAAAAAAAAAGAAATCATATGTTTGTAAAAATTTTGTTTTTTTTCTTTATTTCTTTTCAGGTCCCAAACAGTGAAATTTGGCAGCTTGTTCTTCATTGATTTCCTTTCCATTTTTTACTAAAGATTCTCAATAAAAATAATGATTTTGAAAACCTGAACCAAAAAGGCCTAACGTCCCTTTCTCTTTCTCGTTCCACATCTCCTCAGAAACCAAACGGATTTGCTCATCAACCAAACAGAAATTAAAAGATAATTCACACCTAAAAAACCTCATGCGAGGAAAAAGGATATAATACGATGCAGACGATGAGAAAATCCCGGTTCTCAGGGAACTTCTTCTTGTAGAACTGAGCCACCAGAGCAATGATAATTATGATCGTTCCCATCACCAATCTTACATTACTCATCCTCACGTCTTCCGCATATCCACGACCCGTCACGATCTATTCGAAGAAAATTGAAAAAATAAAAATACAAAATAAAAAAGAAGAATATGAATATATGATCATGGATCTATAAGAAGAAACCGCAAGTTAGGGTTTTCTTTTTCTTTCTTTTGCTTGATTTACCTCGGAAATGGACTCGTCGAGCATGTGCTTGATGGAGTGGTGATCTAAGAGATTGGCCTTCTTAGGGTTTTTGACGGCCGTTTCTGGTTTCGTTTCTTGCATTTTTGGGAGGAGTGGGAGAGAATTGACAGGGGCAGTGGGAGCTGAGCCTTGTCTATGCGTGCTTGAAGCTTGAAAGGGTTTATATTTTTTTATCTTTTTATCCTATGCCGGGTGCGTAATGAGCCTGTTCGAAGATGGTAAGGTTAACATTAACATTCGGTTATGCGGTGGCCCTGGCCGCTGGGGTTGATTGAAGAGGCAAGGCGTGGTCTAGTAAATGTCAATGACCAATGCTTATATACATACTATTTCTTCTTTTTATTGGGCTGCTGAGTGGTATCTATCTGTTTTTTTTTTTTTAATGCCTGATTTTAAAAGTTAATATGCACTGTTACATCAATTTAAATGGAACTAGGGTTGTATATAACATTACTCCATGTCGATGGATAAAAATTAGAAATTATTCACATCACTCTGTCAATGGGCTTTGCAAATCCTAATGTGAAAAGAAACTTGTAATACCTATAACAATATTTTATATGGATAAAGTTTTTTTTTTTTAAATTGAGTTGAATAAACTTTTTTTAATTTAATCTATAAAAATGACATGTGTCTTTTTTTTTTCTTTAATAACATATAAAATGCACACATCGTTCTAATAAAAAAATTTCCAAACTTCGTCCATAATATTAAAAAAAATATATACATTTCACGTACTAAAAGACATATTATTTTTATATATTAGGTTAAAAAACTTACTCCAACCCAATTCAGAAAAAAAACTGTCCGTTTCATATATCTATTAGATTGTTCGCATTTGATCGTTTGCACAAAAACGAGAAATAGGCCAACCCTGTAATTTTTATTAGAGGACCAAGCTCAGACAATTGATGAGGAATGTGGTGTCCATAAATGGGATTATACCCAATATTAAATACCTTTTTTTTTTTTGATAAAATACCCAATATTAAATACTTACAAACAATTACTTTTAAAAATTCACTGACTTCTTAATCACCCAATAAAAATTGGGTTTTCAGATGAAAGAGTGCAATAAATTAATTTAAAAGAAACAATTAAGGTGTCAGGAATAGAAATAAATATCAAAATCTGCTCTCCCGAAAAAATAAATAATTATTAGATTTCTGATTCCATTTGTTTTTACAAAAGGGATAAATGATATTGCATGAAGAAATCAGAGGCATTTCAACGTCTAACATCTAGGAAGTCTAACGAATATAACAGGATCATAATCATAATATTGATGCTGGAATGCACTTAAAAACATTTATCCAAATGACACCCCACTAAGATTGTGAGAAGAAAAAAAAATCGAGAGGAGAAATCATGGAGGCTTTGATTTCACTGTGTTAATAGCATCCTTAGAAAGCAAGAACCGAGCACCCCTCACAAGTTCTTCCTTAACCATGAATAGAACAGCAGCAGCAAGAACGCTTTGCACAATTTTTGTACTCATCCCTTTGTAAAAGCCATAGAACCCTTCATAGCGGATCATCTTTAGAATTGCATCCAATGTTCCTGAATTGATGCAATGAAAGATATGCAACATCACAACCTCGGCAAAATCTACTAAACAAAATATCTGACAAACATGAGAAATTGGCTCTGTTTGTTAATGTATTTTGACTCTTGAGAGGTGTTTTTTGTTTTTAGTTTGAAAAAGTATTTAGACGTAACATAATTGTGAAAATTATTTTTGTGTTTTTAGGAGTATTTTATGTTTGGGTTATTTATTAATTTTTTGTTTTGAGAAGAGAACAAAAGGCTGAAAACATATAAATTCTAACGAACAAAGCCTCTTGAACATGATTATGGTCCTGTGCAAAAATCTCTTAGACGAGCTAATATTTCAAGGAAAACCCAACCAATAATGGGCTACATATTCTTTTGTGTCTATCATACACAGGATCATGCTGCAGATAAGACTTGCAACAATAGGAATTGATATTTTTAGAATAAATGGTTTAAGTAAGGATCACTGAAACAATTCGAACCTTTATAATGATGCCTTTTATCTCCAGTAGAAACCTGTTTTGCTTGAAGTCTCGACTGCAATGGAAGAGTATTAATAAGAAACAAATATAAGTAACACCCACAAATTAGTGAAAATTAGAATAGATCAACCTATTTTGAAAGCATCTTTCAAAATATATGTGCTTACAAGGTTATTTCAACTAAAGCAAGGACAGAAACAAGGTTAGTATTCCTGCTTTCATATTCAATTTTGCCACCAAATGCATTAGAGAAACATTTTCTCTTTCCAGTTCTACCCGTCATAAAGCTAAATCTCAGCCAAGATATCTGCTGTATAACCTATAGTATTGGCAAGTTTTCCCCCTTGTTTCCAGGACAAATTTTTGTTGCCTCTTGCTTACTGATAAAACTGTGTCTTAGCTTAGCCAAAACTAACAATTTGCTAAAATTTAAAAACAGGGCAGGAAAAAAATGCTTGAGGGAAAGGAACTGACATAGCCACTTAAGCTTTAGTTATTAAAAACAAGTCAGGAATTTCAGACATTTCAGTAAACTTCACAGGGTTGAAGTTGGCAAAGAGCAGTCCAAAACAAGATTTTGTGAGTTAAATTGCAATCCATTCAAGTTATGACTTGAGTCAACACTGCTTCATAAGCAGTCATTTCTAGAAGCTGATTCATATACCTTAACAACTAAAAGAGGATAAGTCACAACAGTAGCTCCAAGTTTCGCCAAAGCACCAAGAAGAAATATCTACCAAAATCAGGCAATTTGTCAGCTAAAAAACTAACATTTTAAGGGATGGGAAGCAATATTGGAGCATGGAAGTGCTGAATCCAAACCTCTAAAGCAGTTACTCCATTGTTGCCCTTCCTACTTAAGGCACGTCTTTTCTTCAGCCTCTTCAACATAGTTTCGTACAGCATGAACTGCATGGAAGGATTGCTCACCTGCGATCAATAGCAGGAAGAATCAGTGATGTCCCTTAGCACATATAAGAGCCACTTCTTACGTACCATGATCAATGTCGGGAATACACCTTTCCAGAAACCCCGGACTCCAGCTTCATCAAAGATTTCTTGAATCTGTAAATGTTCCTCATTAGGTTATAAAATAGAAAGAGGCATTAAGCCCCACATCATCTGCATTGCATAACTAAAGTTAATAAAGAAGTCAACAGCAAAACAATTATGCCTCCCATCCAAAATTTTATGCATATATAGACGTAATGCAAGCTATCTGCAAACGCCAGAACCCAGCAAATGAAGAGAAAGATTGATGGCAGCACTGCTTCTTTTCTCCTCATTAATCAATTTGCTATTCCTTTTCTCCTCATTTTCTTCACTCCCTAATATGAACTACTTTTAATACTCTGAGATGCAATTAATCAGTATTGGCACTTGAAATTCTATGTTTGTAAATGTCCAGTATTCTCTTTCGGGGATTTTTTCTTTTTTCTTTAGTCTTTTTTGTCTTCAACAATCAATTGGCTGACTAATCTGCATCAGATCTATTGGACAACGGCAACAATGATAACAGATCCAATCTATCAATCCAGCAGAAATGTGAAATAGATCTGAATTACTGTCATGTCCTTATAGCATATCCTCCACCAGAGGATAATTACGATCCATTTAGGTGAAATATGATGCAATCATGAATCCTTTCATACATCTTTTATAGAAGTTTGAAACCAATAGGAGTAATCTTATAAGCTAATGTCTTCCAACCCCTTAAACGAGGGAAAACTCTTAACAAAAAAATTGTACCTACCGCATGGCTAGTTCCATAGGGAGGAAGCTCACTTGCAGAAGGAATTGTTTCATCTGGAGTTACGGATGGCGTCTGACCAGGGTGGGACTTCTTTGAGATTTTTGTATGTGTCTGCTGGGCAAACTTCGTTAGGTGATAAAATTAAAAAAAAAATAAAAAATAAAAAAGACTAAACTCTTATATATATATATATATATATTTGGGGGGGGGGGATGGGTAGCATTCATGATAAAATTAGTTATTAATGTAAAAAATTTGCATATCATAAATTTTCAAAAATTTGAAAGAAGAACATGGCTTCTGACATTATAGGTATTTCAAAATCTTGAAAGAATATAAAAACCATGAAGATATATAGTTAAAAACAGGAACTAATATACTTTTTAACTAGTATCATGCATTTTAAATAGAGTACTTTTTACGTATTAGACAAAGCTTTGCGTAAAAGAATTTACAAAGTTTCACCCTAGTTTGCCAAATTCATGACAAGTTCCTTTATCTATCATGATTCATGCAAAGCGCTAACCACATCTACAATATCACTCCAAAAAAACTAGTCAAGTTACAATTAGAGTTTCTTATAATCACTTATAAAATTCAATCTTACCAATTAAGGAATCAATGTAGGACTTAGTACCCATGAGCAATTTATCCATTTACTCAATAGAGACAATTCATCTTCCCAATATGGAATTAACTTTTTAGAGTGTTACAATCTCCCCACAAATCTTTGACATCTTTGTTAAAGCCCACGCCATGCAGTATCTTAGCATCACATGGTGTTACTAAATTGTTCTAATACCATTTGCCACAACCCAAGGAGAGCGTTAGCTACATCTGCGCTACTACTCCAATAAAACTAATCAAGTTGCAATCATAGTTTTCTATAATCACTTATAAAGTCCAGTCTCACCTAATAAAGAACCAATTTATAACTTAGCAATTAGCACCCATGAGCACCTTTATAATCTACCCACTCTATACGAGAAATTCATCTTCTCAATATACGACTAACTTTCTGGAGTGTTACACTATCTGAGTTTTGATCACTAGTACACATAACGCTATCCTACGAAACAAATATTATGATCTAAACATAACGAATAGATTGGCTTACCGACTTCTGCTACTTGGAACACTATCAAGACTATGATTTCACATGTCATGAGAATTGCTAAGAAAGTCGTCATAGAAAAACTTAATCAGCCAAAGTTCCAATAATATTTCCAATGTAAGTTTTTGCCAAAGTAAATCATAAAAATAATACAAGAAAAGAGCAACAGTAGCATATGTGGAAATCAAAATTTTGTGTCTCCCATTTTACCATGAAAGAAACTTGAGGCTTATGTCAATTTGTATTTTACCTGCATTCGTGTAACAACTACCCATATAGGGTTTGTCAAAAGCACATTCAGACACCTACAAAAAGGAATTGTTCAAGCAACTTTTGAGCAGAAAATTACATGAATTCAAAGAAATAATCAAAAGGAAGAAGACAATGCAGCAACTACTATACACAATTAAATTTGCGGCACCCAAGGATTTACACCTATTCTTGGGGGAATAGTAAAAAACAATGATTGTTCATCCCTAAATTGTATAACCAAAGTCAATCACCCCTATAATTTGTGAATAAAAATCAAGGAAATATAAAGAATTTAAGATATTGGATTTCATAAACAAAATAGATCACCCTGATAAAGCAGCCACCACAAGTGATGAAAACATTCCAACCGATCCATCACCATTCCCTAATTTCAGACGTTCAAGCGAAGCAGCTTCAGCCTTGTTCCTGAATATTTGATAGAAATAATAGTAAACACCCTGTACCATAAAAATTGCAAGTATATAAGAAACCAGAAATCTAAATAAACTAAAGATGCAGATTTATGGAATGTAAGTTAATACACAACCTCTTTTTTGAGCCAAAAGGAAATACAACCTACTATGCATCCAGTGCGCGGCCGGGTCCATGCCCCCCCCCCGCCCCCCCAAAAAAAATGTTGAGAAACCCCCTTAATTTTTCTATAAATATTGAAAAAATCTCTCTTGGTCCCTTCAAAATTTTGAAAATATCATTTACTTCCCTTAAAAATCTTTATAAAACCTCTCAAGCTCCCCAAAATTTTAAAAAAATTCCCCCAAAAAGTCCGAAAAAATCTTCCTGGTACCCCAAAAATTTGAAAAAAGGTCTCCTCTAACCCTTAAAAAAAGCCTCATAACACCTCTATTTTTTTTTAAAAAAAAAAAACCCTAACACCACCAAATCTGAAAATATACATAATATATGAATCAAATAAAAATATACTCCATTGCAAGACAGCTAATGCCTGATGGAACTATCTTTGGCTTGTTCAGTTTAAAATCGGTCATGTCCCGTCAAGTGAGAGATCTTTTCTCTTGTTGGAGAGGCAAGTTTGGTAGCCTTCAAAGTGAAGCTGTATAAAAGATGATCGAATCTTTGAAGACAAAAAGAAGACTGTGGCGGAGTTAAAGGCCTTCTTCTTAATTCCCTTTTCTCATTGGTTGACTGCCTATTCATATTTCCAGTTTTCATGACCCTTTTTTTTTTTTAATCTTTTCTTTTTCCTAATTAGGTGTTTCTCTAGTATATATTCTATGTACTTGGATGCACCCTTTGCCTTTTAATGAAATTTGGCTTCTTATTTTTTTTTTTTAAAAAAAAAAGAGTGACATCCTAAATTTCTGGAATTTCAATTTTCTAAGTTACAAGTTTATGATTGTAATGGACAATTGGTCTTTCAGGCGGACAAGACAACCTAAAAAAACTGAGGCCGGAGCCGATAACATGTCACATAAAACGAACAAAATAATGGCACATTTTCCACAGTCCACGGGACCACATGCTATATGCTTTGAAAATCAAAATACAAGCTAGTCCCAACAAATTTACATCATATAAGCACAGTTTTGCTCAGGTAACCTGACAAACATCTGTGCGCGGTGCCTAATAACTTCTATAACATATCCAACTTATTACAAGGTTGCCAATAATCACTTTGAAAAAAATATTGAGTTACAATAACATTACAATGAAGCAATAGCAACTAAAGGTAATTAATTATCAAATGCACTCACCTGAGACGCAGCTGTGCCCGCTAGTGACGGCGCTAACCCTCCGTACAACCGTCCCCATCCCTCTTGGTTTACCACCTACGTATTTTTCCAATTAGAAAATACAAATTAAGTAAAAAAAAAAAAACTAATAAAAAAGTAAGGTTCCGTTTGGTCACCGAGAAAAAGTAGGAAAAATTCATTTTCTCAGCTATCAACAAAGAGAAAATATACATATTGCATTAAATTATTATTTAAAGAACCACAGAGCGAGAGAGAGAGAGACCTGACACATTTGTTCAATGGTTCCATGCTTCCTCTTCTCCTTCTTCAGATCACGCTCTGTTTGTTGACGAGTATTCACCTACAGATCCATCCGCAACAAAATCACAAAACTAACCCCCAAGAAAAAGCATAACGAAGTAACGCATACGGGAAAAAATAGATGAAACAGGAAAGATCATACGGTTTGAAGAGGATAAGTGATGAGCTGTGCTATGATCCCCCCACCGGCTCCCGCCAGCCCGTTGATCAAAGCGTCTGACATATTTTCTAGAGAGATTTGTTGACAGGAGGCCTTATTTTCTCTGGAAAATACGTTGAGGCATCGAGGGAGAAAAGGAGATCCAGCAGCACAGAGAGCGAGAGAGAGACTATCTCAGATTTTGGCTGTAGCGAACACAATTACACATGCCGATGGCGCTATGCCGCTATGGGCTTGGTTGGTTGCTTGTTCCGCTCGAGAAAGTAAATGACGTTGAGTACGGTCGCTTTCTAGTAATATGACTATTTTACCCTTGAAAAAGTAAATATACCGATGTTTGTCCTCATAGACTTGGTGCCTCGGTGCCCTGTGCGACCTGATGGAGTAACCATTCTTTGCAAGAAGTGTAGCAAACCAAAACTATTCTTGCTACATGTGTCACACTGTCACCATATGAATAGAGTCATATTAGTCATTAAAATAAAATTTAACACTTTTCAATTAAATGCAGACCGTAAATAAGTTATAAAAGATTTATAGATTAAGTATTTTTTTTTAAATTTTAGGCCCCATTTTTTCGGTATAAAATATTTTTAGTTGAAATCATTTTCGATAGTTGCCTGGTACAAAAATTCTAAGGAGATGTGAAAAAAAGAAAAATGTGAAGAGAAATTGCAGAGAAATAAAGTGTGTGAAAATAAAAGATCTTCGAATGTAAAATTGAAATAAAGTGCGATTGTGAGTGGGCTTTTGTGTGGCCCACTTGTCCTAGCAAGTGTTATAGCATATAAGACATGTTTGGGTAAGTAAGCTTCATCCCATAACTATAAAGACCTTCTTACAATAGCCCGTTCAACAGTGTGGGAGAGCATTGAAATATAATTTATGTAGATAAGAAACGTAAATTATTTTACGCCTCATGAATATTATTTTCTTTGATCAACTAAAATATTTTTAGGTTCATCAATATTTAACACTACCCCCAAACACTTGAAAATAGAGAAAACATTTTCTAAAAAATATTTTACATTGACAAAAAGCAGGGCATCTTTTTTGCAAAATTTCCATGTAATTATAATTTGTTAGATTAATATAATAATTTAAAATAATTACAACAATATGGTAATTGTCAAGAAAATTGTAATACGATTTTGTTTAAAAGTGTAAAATTATCGCGTATCACAAAAGTTTGAATTTAATCATTTAATTAATATTATAACACTCATGTAGACTCTCGCTCAATAAATAAGGTCTAATATATAAAATATTTAATTTAAATAAAAAATGAATTATGAAGGCAAGTTTGAATTCAAAATCACAAGTCCACAACTTTATAATATGCTAAAACGTTATTTATTTCAAAAATTTAAATTAATAAAAAATAATAATTTAAATTATTTAATTAATATTATAGTCAAAATTCGACTAGTTGCATTGACTTACTTTGGGTCAATATTAATAAACTGTGTAAAATAACCAAAAATACTATAAACTTTTTGTTTTGCTTTTTTTTTTTTCTAAATTTAGCTGTAAGTGCAGTTTAACGACTATAAATTTTTATTTTTCCAAAAAAAAAAAAAAATGCTTAACGAATTAGAACAAAAAAATATGTGACCTACTATAAATATATGCAACCACCGGATGTGCTTACGAAGATAAGTAAATGATACAAGTTATTTTTTATGTTTATTTTAAGTTTATAAAAAATGATGTGGCTTTTAAACTCATTATTAGATTAAAAGTCAATAATAATCAATCATAAATTTAATGATAATATTAAAAGTCACATCACTTTTAATTAACACAAAATAAACATGTAATATATATATATATTATATATACTATGGAAACTCAAGATTTTCATGAGTTCCGTTCCTTCAAAACCCTAATTACTTTTACGGCTGGCAGTAACTTCTCCCGAGATTTCTGAGAGAGTTTCTTGTGTAAAAGGGGGATCATCGTTTTCTTCTATTTTGTGTTTTCGAATTGACTCCATGAGTACTGTCTTTTTCTTTCTGCCTAGGGCTGCAAGCAGAAAGAGAGGGAATAGAAAGGAGGATGATGTTTATCAAGAAGCCTAGGAAGTGTTGGGGCGTTGAGACTCGCTGCTGCATTACATGAATATTATAACAGAAGATCCATAGTAGACGACGTCGTTTGTTGTCTCACAATCCACCACGCTACGGCATCGACGACCCTGTTACAAATCCTTCTGCTGCTAATTACAACAGGGTTTATCGGGTTATATCCATATAAAGCCCGGCGAAGAGTTCTTGACGGCGGAAAGTGAAGGCTTACCCGACCCGGTTTGGAACAGTAAAGGAGTGCATCCCATTGAACAGACTCGGACCATATAAGATATTGGTCTTGGACGTGGTTAGGGTTCACAACAGAGACCCGGAAACCTCCACGGCATGGTTTTGGTGGGCAGCGCTGCGATCCGTTTACCGGAGAAGCTATACACGAAAACCACTAAGCGGGTTGCGCTTAAGAAACTTGAAGGCAAGGGTGGCATAAGCCTGTTGGAGGGTACTTAGCAGTGTCTACGGAACTGAAGGATGTTAAAATAAGGAATTACTAGGCAGTTTCAAGTTTGCTTTTTGTACGTAGATTAATATATACCAGTTTGCCTTTTGCACATGTTTTTCTTCTTTTTTATTATTATTATTCTTGCACATGTTTTTCTTAATCTTATTATCAACTTAAATTATTATTTGCATGGACTCCTTTCTTCTAATCTTATTTTGGGGCTTGGGTCAATTTCCTATTTTTTGTTATGTGGAATGATTATTTTGCAGGATAATTATTTCATTCAAAAAAATGAATAATTTTTATTAAAAATTGAAGAAGTTGAAATGAATTAACTTTATAATAGTTATTTTCATAACAATGAGAGAATAAAAATTCTTTAAATTGAGAAAAAAATTAATTCATTAGAATGACTATTCTCATGACTATGGAATGGCCATTTCAAATACTAATATATATATATATTATATACTTCAATACTATTTTATTCAACTTCTTCTATTCTTAAAAAAGTTATTTTTTTATTTTTTTAATGGATAATTATTCTACTACCAGACGTTTAGTTTTAATATTTTGAGGGTTTTTTTAGCAATTCCATGATTTATTTTTTAATTTCCTAAGCAACTCCATGATTTATTCTATTTCATTGGATAAGGGCGAATCTATGTTTAGACCAATGGAGGCCATGGCCCCCCCTTGATTTTTAATTTTTTTAAATTAAGTTATTATATATATATATATATGTGTGTGTGTGTTGTGTGTATTTTTAGGCATAAAAATTAAGTTTAATCCCTATGAAAATTAAATTTGACCCCTCCAGGTAACATCCCTGATCTCCATCCCTATTTGAGGACTTCTAGTTTGATAATAAACTTGTATTTAATTTTATTCCAATCAATCTTTTTTTTTTTTTTTTTTTTTGTAATCATTGCTATGTTAAATTTTATGAAAAAAAATCAAATTTAACACTTATGTTTTTTAAATGAATAGTTATTTCATCAATTTAATGAATAATTATTATTTTATGGCCATAATAATGACTATTTCAACACTTCATTACAGCAAAAGGCCCATAAGTTTTATTAAAACAAAAAACCTAGAGCTTATTGCATTAGAGGCATTGGCAACGTGCTAAGCAATTGTTTTTAGCAAAGCTTTAGGCCTCCCATCATATAATATTGGAAGGAGCTAGATGCGCTCCAGGTGGTGAAAGTGTGAAATGCTTGAGGCGTTAATTTGAGTAAATTTTGTCAGCTAATCGAGGATACATGGATGGTTATTTCTTCGTTGTTTAGTTGGCAAATCAACTACATTCGTTATAAGGCTAATTGTGTGACCCACATGTTAGTTAAAGCTGTTGTTAAACACGTTAGTTAAAACTGTTGCTCTAATTATTTGATTAATGAATGAAATCTAAATATTTATTCAAAAAAATTAATAAATACTATTTTATTCATTTTTCCTTAACATTTTACGTACCAAACATATAATTAGTTTTTATATATTTTTTTGAGATGATTTTAGCAAATCCATGATTTATTCTATTTCCTTGTTATTTGAGGACTTCTAGTTTGTATATAAACTTGTATTTAATTTTATTCCAATCATTCAGTTTTCATCGACTTATTATCTTCTTTTCTTTTGTTTTTTTTTTTCTTTTTCCTTTTATCATTGCTATATTATATTTTAGGGAAAAATTCTATTTAACATTTAAATTTTTACCGATTTGAATTTAGTTTATGAATTTTCAATTTTAACAATCAAATCCTTATTATTAGTATTTTTTTTAAAAGTTTCAAATAAGTTATTATGTCACTTTATCACATGTGCCACATTTGGCATATCATAGTATCATACACACAGTGCCACCCCTATATCGACAAATTTGCCATGTTAAGTGCCGAAATTGAAAACTTATACATTTTTTCAAAATGAAATTGACAAAAACTTAAAAGATTAAATATAATTTTTCCAAATCGATAATATAAACATGTTACAAATAGAAAACAAATCATCAAAACTTCAAAAGGGAATGAAGATATTTATTTGTGACGCAGGACAAGACGAATTTATTGGATCATGTAATTTTATTTTAATTCTATTAGTTAGTAGTATTTAATTTTTAAGAATTGTTATTTGTAATTTAATAATTGCCTTGGCCCAAAATCGGTAAAATAAAGATTAAGATTAGTCTTTGAGTACAAATTTTATTTGAAGAATGACTCTTTTTTTTTGTTTGGCGTGACTCTATCAAATTCTCTATCTTTCTTCTTCCTTTGACCAGCTCTCTTCTTGCCATTGAGACTCCACCAAAGCATACAGTGACCTAGCTATTGCACCGGATTCCGAATCCATCTACTTACCCACAAAGGGCAAGAACGTCATTTGGAACCTAACAACTTTCCCCTTGTTTCTCCCAAAACCAAACAACATGCTCTTCCTTTTATCTTCTGTCCGTTGATCATATTATCCTACGCATCCTTCCTGCGCACGTTAGCACAGACCGCCATGGCCTTGTCTCGCCCTCCGCCACCGAAGCCTCTGGACCTGGAGCTCACCATCGTCTCCGCCAAGCACCTGAAGAACGTGAACTGGAAGAATGGCGAGCTCAAGCCCTACGCGGTCTTCTGGGTCGATCCGGACCGCCGGCTTGCCACTAAGTCTGACGACTCCTGTTCAACCCATCCGGTCTGGAACGAGCGGTTCACGCTCCCACTCACCCTCCCACTCCACGAATCCGTGCTCACCCTCGAGATCTTCCACTCGAAGCCCTCCGAGACACCCAAGCCCTTGGTCGGCACCCTCCGCGTCCCGCTCAAGAACCTGGAAAGCCCAGACGACCAGAACCGGATCCGAAAATTTGAGCTCACCCGGCCCTCGGGTCGTCCCCAGGGCAAGATCCGCGTAAAGCTCGCCGTTCGTGAACGCCCTCTGCCGCCGGATTACCATATTGCCCCTCCGCCAAGCTATTTTTACTCCAATGCCCCTGTCATTCCTCCTCCGCGAGACTACAGGGGATACCCGCCCTCGCCGTACACGTCGCCGCTCCCCGCGCCCTCTCCGTCGCCGCCGCCGCCTCCGTACCAGTACAACTCGTATCCCGATGCCTATTCGGGATACTACTCCGGGTACTACTCTAACGCGCCGCCACCGCCCCTTCCGCCGAGGCCGTTCTTCGATCGGCCCGTGAATTACAGTGGGCCTGGCGGACCCAGTGGGCCGTCTGCCCCGGTGGACTACTCGCAGTATGAGCAGAAGCCCAGGAGCTCGAAAATGGGCCTGGGGACGGGATTTGCTGTGGGCGCGGTCGCAGGAGCTTTGGGTGGGCTCGCGTTGGAAGAGGGATTGAAGTATGAGGAGGAGAAGATCACTGAGAGGGTCGAGAATGACATGGCTGCGCGCGACGATCAGAGCGATTATCACCCCGATTATGCTGACTTTTATTGATATAATTGGGAGCGAAATTGGCGAGGTTAAATGTGTAAGTGGCCAATGTTGGTTTGCTTTTACAATACACGTGTGTGTGTATATATGTTGTGTTGAATTTGGGTCGAGTTCTAATGCTTCGGATGAAACCTAGTTTGATGTTTATGAACTTTATTATAGTAAATAAATGATGGGTTCCTCTAATTCATGGGGCTTGGCATACATGGTTGTCAGTATCTTGAAAATTAGGGGGAGCTGCCTTGGATTCTATACCTTACTTTTGCAAATTCATTATAATGCTACTGATGATGGATAATAGAGCTTTGCATTGTGACTGATTTCTATTGTTTGATTTTCGAAGCTAAAATGCGGATGAGCTCTAGCACCTTAGCTTGGGCCTAGCTCAACAGTCAACACCCTTGTATAAAGTCAGGAAATTGATCCATTTGCGTCTCTTACCATGGTATCTGATATATCTTCGACGGTAATGAAATTCAAACTTGTGTCCCCCATGATGACATTGAGTTCCACTTGGTTTGAGTGATTGTTTCAGTAGATAACCAGAGTCTGTGAAGAAAGGAATAACCACATTCCTCGAGCCTCCGTGGTCCAATATCAGCACTAAGTAATGCTATAGGTTCTTCAAAGCTTCTTGAAGGTTTCCATTTTTACGTTTGATGGGATTTCCTAAAGTTTTTAGTGCTGTAGATGCTTTAAAGCTTCTTGAAGGTTTCCTTCTTTTCTGTTTTAGGTGATTTCCTAAGGTTTTTTGGGTCTATCTATTTGGCAACGGATTTTTGTGGTTGGTATGTTAAAAGGGCCATTTCCATAATAACCAAACTGTCAATTGTTGCCTTTGCATTTGCCAGATCACAAGTTCTTGAGACAAAAGGACGAAGGTGACTCTTTACCTCTACGTGTCTGTCTGGTTTAGCGGTTGTAAACTGTGTAATTTGAAAAAATAGCGATTTTAAAACATAGTTAATGCAAATACGATTTTTAAAAATACAGTTAAACTTTTGGTAAAATTATAGCTTGCCCTTTAAAATCGTGCATTTTGAAAAACGCACCAGTTTGCCTATGGTTTGAAAAGGTGCATTTTTTCACATTATCAATCCACCATTTTTTTCAAATGCACTCCCAAACAGGATATTTTTTGTGATTTTGTTTCAAAACATGTGTTTGGCCTGCAAAATCGCAAGGCTAAGTGCACTCTATATTGGACTGCTTATTTATCAAATACTCTTCAATTCAACAGTATATTTTGCTTACAGTTACTGTAGTTTCATGTTAGATTGGATCATCTATATATCATATATGTAATTAGCATTAAAGTCTCGGTCCAATGTCCCATTACTATTTTCTTGATCCCAAAGTGATATCTTTTCCAGTGCAATTTTGCATCATGGAGTTCGGAAACACTTTTGACTGTTAATATATTCGAAGTTGTGGTAGTATATCTGATTTATTGTGCTACTAGAGAATGGACACTCAGGAACTCAAGTTCGAATTTGCTCAAATGATATCCTAGCAACGGTTTTGTTGTATTCTGTATCCCTGCCCTGCCCCCAATCATATTCGCTTCTCTCTTCTCATTATATCTATCGGATCTGCATTCTCTGCAATTTTCTATATGGATTGCTAGTAATTTGAGTAGAAAATATTGGAGAATTCTTATGGAGTCCATCTGCCTTAGTAGGTGGGCAGATTGTTTGAGACCTGTTCGGGCAGATAGGTCTTATAAAAGCTCTCTTACATTTGTTATTTGAATTGCTAGTAATCTGGGTAGCAAAATTATTGGTGATTTTTATCCCAGTATTAATGTCAAATGTTTTGTTGCTAGGTTTAAAGCATTCTGTGTGCTTATATGGCTGGTTCGAGAATAGTTTTTTGTGGAGCTTGTATGATGTCTTGCAAGAATAGGAAGTTTGTTGATTTTAGTATCAGGATATGAATGTTGCTTGCTGAACATTATTTGACTGGTATTTGCACCTTGTGACGTTTGGGTGAACGAAGGTGAAGATGGAGAGAAGTGTGAATTATGGAATCGTGTGTGAAGCTTGAAACCAGTTTATCAATTACGGCTAAGGTCAAATTCTGATTTTATGTTGAAAATCAGCCATGTGCCATGCACAACCTTGTGTACTTGATAGAATTTCAGATTAAAGGCGGATGGGTTACGGTTAGACTTTGCATGTGGATGATGAAAATTGAGATGGATAGAGATTCATAGCAATTTGTTATTCGGATTGTTAGTAATTTGGGCAATAAATATGAGAGTCTTTATGTAATCTAGTTGTTTGAACAAGTTTTGGGCGACTCGCTCCCTTACTCAAGCAAGTGGATCTCATGCCGATGGCAAATTATTAGAAATTTGGATCCTATTGAGATTAGAGTTATGGGTGGAATTTAATCATGAATATTGGCGAGTTATGGTTGATTTTTTTAATGGGAGTAATTATTCTAAAATGGGAAATCTTTTCAGCAATAGCCTATGTTTGTACAACTTTTTTTTAAAAAAAGAAGTTTGTACTTATACACACTTTAAAGAAACATTATACTTTGTAACTTAATTGTGTTAGAGGACACGGCTTTCTGAAAGAGAGCGATGGCAACGGAGCTGTTAATAATTAAGCTTATTCAGCCCAAGCTTTAGATCACATTCTGCAGCCATTGCGGGTCATGGTTCCTGTGGCCAGCTATAAACCTAAATTCACAAAACATAAGTTTATGAAATTTTTTCAGCCCATCAATGCAAAGCTTCCACTTCCATGAGCTTGTTAGGGTCTGGTTGATTCGCCGATGTCCATGGACGTTTGAAATGCGACTGTCCCAAATTCTGGGAACGAGCTAGGGTTTTTTTTTTAGTAAAAAATTGTAGTATTCCTAAAGGCACTTTTCTTGCCTCTCTCTCTCCCTCTGCAGACATAGATGGTTTCTCTTGCGGGCATGGGTTCCTTACCTTTTCCTTACATGGGCTCGGATATAGTTTCATATTTATGGATCAAACGGAATCCAATTGAGCATTCAGCTTCCAAAGGCTTGCCTGAATTTATGTTGTGGAGCTTGCATTGGGTTTGAATTAAGATACGATCAATATCATAATCCAAGTTCGATTTCTGCACATTAATCGTTTTTATTATTTTACCTAATCATTTCTTATGATGATGAATTAACAATTATTATCCATAAAAAGAAAATCAATGTTTAGCGAATAACCTCTTTCATGTCCCTGTAAGAAGATGTGGCATATGCATCAAAATTCAAGAGCTCATGGGATTTTTTCTGCCATACCTCATTGCTTTGCCTTATCCAAAAAAAAAAACAAAGGTTTGGGATACAACAATTTTTAATACAACCCTTTAACAAACTCACGTGGCAGTCTACATGAGTGTCATATATGGGTAAACAAAATTAAATAACAAAATTTGACAAGTAAATTTAATGAGTGATGCCAGAAGTATTAAAACTTTAACTACAAAGTTTTTTTTTTTTTTTTTGAGCTAAGTACAAAGTTATTTACAATTTAATGTAACAGTCCATAATTGGTTAAATAATTTAGTAAAAAAAGTGACATATAAATTTCTCTTAATTATTTCATCAATTATGGATTGTCACTAGGGCTGTCAAAACGGGTTAACGAGTCGGGTTCGGGTTGACCCGTTAACCCGTTAATGGTAAACCCGGACACGACCCGTTTAATAAACGGGTCACCCGAAACATGACCCGTTTAATGAACGGGTCACCCGGCAACCCGTTTAGTTGTCGGGTCGTGACTTCCGGGTTGGGTTTACTAGACTTGACCGACCCGAATGAAGAAAAAAATAAAATAAAATAAAAAATCAGGATCAGCCAGACTTTCTGATAATCTGATTTTTGAAGACTGAAACCGTGAAAGGTGAAACGACGGAGACAGAACTGATCGAGGCCGTGGGAGATGAACGAACGAACGAACCCTCCACTCTCCAGTCTCCAGCTGTCCAGCAGAAGCAGATCGTGCCATGCGGCCCAGATGCGGTAACATGCAGCCTAGACGAAACAGAATGCCGCGGCCCGCAGTGGCTGGAGAGAGAGAGAGAGGGAGATCGAGAGAGAATGAGGCTGAGAGGCCGTGAGAGAGAGAGGGAGATGAGGAGATCGACTGAGAGAGAGGAGCAGCGAGAGAGACAGGGAGATCGAAACGTGGCAGCTTGAGTCCCGACCGGCGTCGGCGTGAGGTGAGCGGCGAGCAGCGTGTCTGTGAATCTAGGTCCGAAAGTCTGAAAGTGAGGAGAGTGGAGACGAGAAACTGAGAAATTGTGAAATAGGTATCAGTGATTAAGGACTTATCGCGTTTAACCCTTTTTTTTTTCCCCTCTTTTAACGGGTTACTGGGTCACTCGACGGGTTGACCCGTTAACTGAACGGGTTGACCCATCTGACCCGATAACTCGTTAAGCTAAACTCAAACCCGATTTTTTCGTATCGTGTTCGTGTCGGGTTCGCGGGTCGTGTCAAAAATTGCCACCCCTAATTGTCACATTAATTTGTACGTAATTTTGTAGTAAAAGTTATAATATTTTGAGTATTTTTCAAATTTAATTATATAGTGGCTAATTTTGTAAGTACCACATTGACTGCAACTCAATTTATAAAAGACTTATATTAATAATTGTAGTATCTCCAACCGCACTAAAAGACAATAAAATTGATTGCCTTACCTCAAGCTTCGTGGAACATTAGGGCTTTAGGATGGCTCGCGTGCTTGATGAGATTCAACTAGAGATATCATTGGAACTAAAGGTCAAATATGATGTTGTTCATGAACTATTGATTATCTTAATTTCGTCATTGATTTGAAAGTGTTTGAATGTCACCATTTTTTTTTTTTTTTGAAGTGAATGTCACCATTATTATGTCTTATCAGTATTATATATGCGAATGGTAATTATTGATATGATATAGCTGAAAAGTTTTTTCATACAAACGTCTTTGTAAGGTTGACTAGCATATTACACAATCAAAATGTACAAAAATATCTGTATTCAACTTCAAGGGTTAGTTCAAAGAGGAATAAACAAAAAAAAAGGGGAGGGGGGGGGGGGGGGGGGGGTTAGTTCAAGTGGTTAGGCTGTAGTCTTTATATCATCTCTGTTATGTTTAAGATTTAAATCTCCTTATAAAAAATTTACTATGGCGACATCCACCAACGAAGTTGAATCCTTATCTGATCGATCCGTGTGGAAATGACGCTATATATATATTCAAATATTTTTATTAAAACAAAAAAAAAAAAACTTGATCCCTAAGTATGTGTGTTCTAATTTTGTGCAATACAACCAATTCTAATAATTTCATACTCGCATTTGTCATATGATTTTGAGTTTTTTCTAAGAAGACTGTTGTTTTTATTTTATTTTATTAAAATAATATGATCCATAGATTGTTATTTCAATCTATTAAACTAACATGTAATGACTCAATAAAACGCTAGTCATATCTGCGCTATTATTTAAAAAAGACTAGTCCTTTTGTCTAGCCTTTTTTTTTTTGTCATAACAAATGATATCATAGCAGCCTAATAACGTCATTTGGATTGAAGTACTGCATGACTTGGCCCTAACTTTAAGAGGAGAGATTGTAACACCCAATCCCATATTTAGAAGATTATTAGCCCGCATATAGTATGTTGATAATAAAGAGCTCATAGGTGTTAAATCCCACATTGATTCTTTATTATGTGATACTGGACATTATAAGCGATTATATGAAACTTTCATTGCAACTCGACTATTTTTTTAGAATGATAGTACAAATGTGACTAACACTTTCCATAAGTTGTTATATGACATGTGCCTAATTAAAATATATGTAATTCTCACATGCACACATGCAGTTTTAAAAATGCATATGAGAATCACATATTCTATAAATATGTGAGTTCTATAAACTAATCGGTTGAGAAAATTCATCCAAATCAATTTGAAGAAAAACTTGATTATGCAAACACTTCTATTCCATTAACTTCATAGTGGCCATTTTAGGTTAATTACTAGTTGTCAAAGATAACAATGGCACCACTTACCAGACACAAATTGAAAACTCGACGTTTTGTGAAATATTTATATGAAGATAATGTGAGTAGTAATGACAGCCAGATCCACATCTGCATATATATATCAACTATATTTTATATATTATTAATTTTCTTGGAACGTTGAACTAGAAAAGATTTAACAACAAAAGTTAATCATGTCAAACATAATAATTTAATAAATATCTCCATGGCTGTACCACTAACTAGCTAGCGTGTGGCATCGTCACAAATGCATGCCCCACATGTTTCCATGGATGATCAAAGACATGAAGATATCGACACCCTTCCAATTGCAACACACAACAACATTATTCGATTAAAGGGGTGGAGAGAACACTTTATCGTAGCTACCCATTTGGACATATTATCTAAATGTCTGACTTTTATGTTTGTGCTCCACAACCAGCATACATGTTTTCATTTCTTCGCAAATAGCCAAATACATACTTGTTATGGAGCCACAAATGATGTCGTCCAATGTACTTCTCCCAAAAAAAGGGACAATATTGTTTTTTGCTCTGGAAAAGCTATGGATTCCAAGATTCATCCGCCTTGATCTCGTAGGACCCTTGTCTTACCCCCCCTATGAATTATCATGATCATATGGGAGCGGTGTTTGACATTTATAAAGTTCAATTAAAATATAAGGCATTGTGGAAATAATTAATAATTTAAGTTGGCTTATCCGGCCACCATGCGAGTGGGAAGTGGAAATTTTCTAGCCTCCTTCAATGTATTATGTACACATATATATATATGTAAGATTCATTAGCTTTGTTCGGAATTTTGACTATATTATTATGCATGCACACTAATGAGCATTTGAGATTCCAATACTGTTGGAATATATATTTTATAAATATGAGAAATTAAGCTTCACAGCAGCTGGTAATTGGTATACTAATTAATTAAAAAGAGTAGATGGTTAATATAATTAAGAATTAACTCAAGTGGATTGGCTCAGTTGGTAAAAGTATAGGACTTTGAGTGCTCCTTAGGTTTCAAGAAAAGCTTAAAATAGATAGTTTTTTCTGATACGCAATTCTAAAGCCCAATGCGTGATATTTATTGGTGTAATTAAGTTAATTAGTCAACGAGAATGTAAATATACATAGAACAATAATTTTGGTAAGAAAAGTAACTGTTACTGTTTTGGTGGAGATTTTCCAAGGAAAAATCTATCTACAGGTGAAAATAATTATTACTTCAATTCCGAAGCAGCAAAGTGTCATAACCGGACAAGTTCCATGCGTTAATTTGATAGTTAGGGGAAGAATTAATGAGAAAGTTTAATTATAATATTGGTGCCACTTTCTGACATCTCGATCGAGCACCAAATGGTAATGGCGTTCCTATGAGGACATATATATGTGTTATCAACTTTCTTGCTGGTGGAACTTCTCGTGTACTAGTGGGGTTTCAAGTGCAGTACTGGTGTGCGGAAAACTGGATAGAGAGAGAGAGAGAGAGAGAGAGCACATACTTGTGAGTGGGAATGCATGGTTCTTATTACTTTCTTTCCTCTAATCGATTCTTCGCCACCAAAGAATGTTACATCAAATCTGTAGTTAAGGATTAAAAGAAAAGGGAGATAACCTGGGGTGATCGGCCACTATTTGGATTTTGTTTTGTTTTAATTTTAGTTTTTAAGAAAATAAGAATATTATAGAAAGATAATATGAAAAGTGGCATTTTTGTCACATATTAATAATTTGATGTGTCAAAATTGTCACACTTGCTACTTTATAGAAAATGATAATAGTTTGGCTCACTAAAATAAAAAACAAATTTTTGTCGGGCCAAAGTATATATTCAAAAAAAAAAAAAAAAAGATTCTTCTTTCAAATTGTGTATGAATAAGAAATTTTCAATTTAGTCTATAAAATTTATGTATTTATTGAGCATGTGAAAAACACTTATTTTTTTAATAGTACTAACCAAATTTTAGAAAATTTAATTAAAAAAGCATGTATTATTCATGCTAAGAAACGTACACATGCAGGACAATTTTATACATAAAATTTTCCTCTTACCCTTCAAAAAATTCCGTACTTTTCTTTTCGTTTGGAATTTCATTCCAACAATAATTAAAAGCTTATATATATATATATAAAATTGAATATATTTATATTAAGATAAACCAAAAATTTGTTAAGAGAAAAGCGCTTGTTCAAATCATCCCCAACCTCGGCATCTACAAGTATCTGCCGGATACGTACTGCTTCTATAATTTAAAGAAGCTTATCATTCTCGACATACGAATTTCCTGCATTTCTGCTGCTTCCCCCCCTGTCGAATCAGATTGTTCTTTGATTCCATGAGCGTTGTGGTAGTACCGTAGTAGTTGCTGTCGTTGTTCTTGTTGTTATTCTTTTCTCTGTTTCTTCTTCTTGTTTTTGTTCCCCATTAACCGAAGTTAACATCACCATTGATTTGGGTTATGAATCGAGAGACCATCCGTAATAATTATTAGTATAACAGCCAAAAGGAACGGCGTAATTAAATAACAGCCAATACGCGATCAGTTACTCTAATTACTTCATCAAAGATCCATGGTACCAAGAGCTTTCCAAATGCTTACTATCAAAGAGGATCGATCCTACATGCATTTTGGACCACACCATCACCATCACCATTGTTGTCGATTCTTGATAACATGCATGCATGCATGCATTTGTATAAACGCAGCGTCGCGTCACGCCAATATTAGTGGTCGATTCATGCTTTTGGGACATGCCTACCCTAGATTTTCGATGTGTGTACTAGCATTACCAGACTCCGAGTACTTGTCATTTTGCCAAACCTTTTGCAAGTACAGTAATGCACGTCGTTAGAGTGAAAATGTATGTATTTTTTTTAATCGTTTTAAAATTGATATATTTTTTAAAATTATCATTAAATTTGTAATAGATTATTATTAGATTTTAATTCAATAGTAATTTTAAAAATTATATTAATATTAAAATAACACAATAAAAATTTAAGTCTTCCCTCTAACATTATTCACCGTCCTTTTCACCAAGAAACCTAAAAAAAAAAAATGGCATTAGTAGCCCACTGTAGGACACACAGCTAAAGATTTGATAAGATTTGCAAAATAGCCGTACTCAACTTTATTTTTGATACCTTAGCCTGTCTCCTTTTGTTTTCTTTTGCTCGTCATCATCTCTTTCCCTCTAGGAATGATGGTGCATGCATGTCTTTTAGCCTTTGCAGTTCTGATCGGATATGGCAACTAATTCAGACAGGGTCACGATACATTTATCTCGAGCCGTCAAAACACTGTTCGAACACGTGTGTTCCATAGAAATTGGTCAATAAATTGCAATTTTTTCGCAAAAACATACATTTTTAAGGCTCTTGTAAATGTCCGAGCTTTATCAAAACTTGGGAGTTGCGAGCGTTATGAGGCAGAGATAGACATCATTAATTGGTCATTTCTGTGGTTTTCAACGTATTTAATTTGCCTGCTGGACTGCAGGGGTAGTAGGACACGCGGTGTAGTTAGAATAAAAATGAAAAAATTTAAGTAAATAAACAAACAGTCGTCGTCACCCGCATGCAGCTAGAAAAATAAAAAAGAAGAAGAAGAAGAAGATATATATATACTCGATATGTGCTTCACGACAGTTATAGTAGTTGATGAATTAGGTGACAAGAAACAACCACGTTCAGGCCCCATCAATTTGTCAGGTACAATTGGAACCTCCAACCTCCAACGAACTACAACAAAATAAGAGTGGGGCATCTAATTATCCTTGGAATTTCATATAGTACTTCTGCAGTTGGACTACCTGTCGGCGAAGCTTATTCCCTTCATTCTACTCATAAGGGTTTTGCTCGATCGATCTCTTCTCGTCTGATATATAGTAAATTTCTCAAAAAGCTATAAATAATTAATTAAATATGACAAAACATGCATTCTAAGTTATAAAACTATTTTGTAAGATTATGAAATATATTAGGCATTATTAATTATAATAATTAGAACACGAAATATTGAGAGACTTATTGTGATCATCTCCGGCCGTCATCAAATTTTCCTAATATGATTGACACATTATCATATCAAGGTAAACATATATAAATTAAAGATCAAGGATGATACAAACTCATATAGAACTCATTCTTTAAAATTGACTTACAGTGGAAGGTGTTTAAGAGTTTATATACGTATGCATGGTTAATTTCGCATGCACTTAAGTTATGTGGGACATTTAAGATCGTAACATACTACTACACTAATTTTATGCTCATAAATAGACCAAAATATTTAATTTTAATCCAGCCTATAGCTAGGACGTTGCGCCTCCTCCATGACTCAACCACAAACCTGCAACTTATTCGATGTGATGGTTAGCTTTGATATTAAATGATTAAAACTTTAGATAGAACTCACTATTAAAAAATGGGCTTCAAAAGAGAGGGTGATAACAACTCGTATACACATAATTAAAATTGCATTT
The DNA here is from genome assembly GCA_900184695.1 of Betula pendula. Lineage (NCBI taxonomy): Eukaryota > Viridiplantae > Streptophyta > Magnoliopsida > Fagales > Betulaceae > Betula > Betula pendula. Next base: position 38,202 of record FXXK01000818.1, on the reverse strand, counting down.
AAGCTGGCCGCCATGTAAGACAAAACAGATCATGAAAAAAAAAAAATAACTTAATTACAAAGCTTCATGGTTTTTCTTAATTATTATTTGATTCTTTGGACTTTTGTTTATTTAATGTTTGGACGAGACGAACACTACTCTTGAGGTAGAATTTTGTCGTCGATCTGAACTCTGAACCTATCAGCTGCACAGAAGCATGGCCGGCCTAGGCATAGCTAAGGCTTAATTCAAAGAACGTCAACGGGAACACCCATGCAGAAGTGAGAAGTGCATGAATGCTTATCCTATGAAACCTAAACTGTCCAATAATTAAATATACCTCCTTCTTTTTTTTTTTGAATAATTAAATATACCTAAGAGTATTGTCATTGTCAAGTTTTTGACTTGTGCCGTCATGCAAAGAGATTATCGGCAGATAAATTAAGGCATTAACGACACAAAGTATAGTAGGTACCATGCATGTATGAGCTCTATATTTTATTTTTCATAAGAAGTTCGTTGTTCCATGTCATCCATCAAGTGGCAAAGTTCTAACATTCATCTCCTCTGAACCCATGACTTTGCCACCAGTGGCTATTTTGGACTTTTGCGCTTTCTTATAGACATTTTGGTTTTAATTATATATATATATATATATATATATATATTATATACTATATATATATATATAATTTGTTAGGGAATATCCAATAGATTTAACATAATATATATATATATTATATATACTCACAAAAAAAAAAACCTATATATATATAGTTTGAGTCTACCTATCTCTTAGAGTTAGGACTGATCTAATTATCATCGATCAAAATTATTTATACAGTGACTGCACGCCAAGGGAATTGAAAAGGGAGGCTGAAAATAAGACAAAAAGTTAAAAAAATATGTTAGAAGCTCAACATAACCATCTCCGATGCTTAAGTCAATGAAGATAAGAGAGTAAGTAAATTGATAGTCCAAATAAGGAGGTCCTCTTGATCTCATGATATAAGCTCATTGTACCCTCCTTGATTTCCTTGGTAGGGTTTTGGGGACTCTGTCCAAATTCTATTGATGGCGTGGATGATTCATCCCGAGAATATTGGAAGAGGTTTCCTAACGTAGTTAAATAGTTATCTAACCTAGTGAGAAGGGGAATTGGCGTAATAAGATATATTTGGCCATTAGAATAATTGTACAATATCCTCATGGTGTAAGATATACAAAAATAATATTTAACTACGAACTCTAGTAATTAAAGATCACAAATTATGTGCATATTACGAACATGTGAGTATAGCACATTTTGTAAGATGTCAAATATGTGGTTTTAATAGCTATTTCTAAAGGCCACATTAACTATCAAAATTAACAAGTTTTACGTGCTCATTTTGTTTAAATTTTCATCGGTGTGACTTCTTTTCTTTGGTATATATTCTTTCTTTCATCTCTCTCAATATTACAAGTCAAGTGAAATTATGACTACTTAGTTATAGGTTTTGATTTCACTTCTTTTTTATAGGTGACAAAAATTTCCTTACGACTTCAAATGGAAGATAGATTAAAGTATCAAATTGATAAACTTGTAAAATACGTACAAAAATTAAACAATCTATACTATTTTCCTTTTCTACTTACACTAAAAAATAAAAATAAAAATAAAAAAAGAAGAAGAAGAAGAAAAAAGGGAGGGGTTTTTGGACCGTTCAAAACCGTCCAGAATCTAGCATCGGGAAATGTAATTCTGGATGGTTTTGTTGAAACTGTCTAGAATTATAGTGACAATATTAAAAAAAAAAAATTGCCAACAAAACCTCCCTTTTCCCATATTTTCACCCTTTTTTTAAATGGTCAAATTAAACCATAAAATGCCCACAAGATTTCAAACCAAAACATCAAAATCACTTCAATTTCAGCCAACACCCAAAAAAAACCCAAACATAACACATCAAAGAAAACCCAAACAACAAAACTCATCAAATCAAGAATTTCACTTATTCAGTGGACGAAAACCGAAAGATCCATTCTCCAAATTCGACCCTCTACAATTGATCACCAAAAAGAACTAAAGCTACCAAATCTACAAAGCATGGAAGGGGGGAGAGAGAGAGAGAGAGAGATGCTTACCATGGTGGAGGCGTGGAGGTGAGAGGAGGCGCCGGTGGAGAAGGGAGAAGAGATCGGTGAGAGAAGGATGAAGAGGGAGAGAGTCAGATGGAGATCGAAGAAGAGGGAGAGAGTTTACTGGGGCCGTGGAAGGGAGGAGAAGAGGGAGAGAGTGAGAGAGTGAGATGGAGATCGAAGAAGAGGGAGAGAGTGATAGGTCTCAAAAAAAAGAGACGTGCAGTGCTCCAAAAAACACTGTGGTCTTTTAAGATTTTTTAATTAATTAAAAATTAATTATTTAAAAATTAAATTCTTTGGGTCAAATTAAATCCAGACGGTTTGGGGCAAACCGTCTGGATTTAATTTTTAAATCTAAACGATTTTTCCAAACCGTCTTTAAAATATTTAATTCTAGATAGTTTTTTAAACCGTCTAGAATAAAACCATCTAGAAAACCCTTTTTTTTAGTAGTGCTAATTAGTTTCCATGTATATAAAAGCACAACTGTACGTCATTAGTAACTTTTATATCTGAATTGTATTTTTCTTTTTCTTAGTCCATAGTTCATGGGATTTTGTTCCTTTTGCTATAATATAAAGGGAAATGCTACAGCATCTACAGTATATTTCTCTCATCTTTCTATTTTTTAAAATCACCATTGGATCTATGGTCTCCATGTGATGACTCACATAGAGACCACAGATTCAATGATGATTTTGAAAAATAGAAAGATGGAAAAAAGACAAAAGATAGTGGTCGATGATAAGAATAATATATGAGAATTCATTATCTTTTTATGTCCTTGTTCAATATTGTCATATTTGTCTTTCTTAACATGGTATCAGAGCTCAGTGTATAGGAAGATGAAGCAATCTTTATTTCTCTTCTTGATGGATAATGGAATAAACTTTGCCAACATTGGGAAGAGAATCCACGATAAAGATCTTGCTGCAAATGGATGCATATGACTCATTCAATCCCATAAGGAATTGAAAAACACGTTCAATTTCCTGCATGTGAGTGAGTTCTCGTAAGGCACCACAAGAGCAATCTGGGATGGTGGTGAGTGTATTCAACTCGTCTCAATATGATTTGATAATGTTATAGTAGGCAGCAATGGACATATGATCTTGGCTCAAGGTGGATATATCTCTTTTTAACTTAAAGATTCGAGAATTGTTACCTTGAGAGAAACACTCTTTTAAATCGATTCATATTTCTGGAGGATTGTTGAAGTAGATGACGCTGTGGAGGAGTGATTTATCAATGGAGTTAAGGATTCATGATGACTTCATATCATTATATTTTTCCCACAGGTAAAGGTCGCTAGAGTTGGATGATAGTCGAGGTGAGAGAATCGTCGACAAAACCAAATTTTTTTTGGCATTTAAGGCCATTTTCATTGCTTGCTTGCAAGTGATGTAGTTGTCATCGGTAAGGTAATTAGAAACTAATACTGCTCCTGGATTGTCGGCAGAATTGAGAAAATATGGAGAAGAAACATCACTGATTGTGCATGATGTTTCATTGGGTTGTGGTGTTTCATTGTGCAAAGGTGGTGTATTACCCTGCACATTTGTCTCTGACTCAGATATGTTGATGGAAAAAAAAAAACAAAACAAAAAAAATCAGAGGAGCTTTGATACCATGACAAACTCCATGCTAAGATCATTTCTACCGCTTACGTCCCCACTAGTCATCAGCTTGCCGACATTTTCACTAAAGCTTTGGGCCGTGACAACTTCCATTGCTTCCTTAGCAAGTTGGGCATTAGGAATTTTCATGCTCCAACTTGAGGGGAGTATTGAGATATGATTTGATTCCTTGATTCTCTACGATTTGCTCATCTATTATTTGTTCCACTTAATTAGTTTTCATGTATATAGAGGCACAACTATACGTTATTAGTAACTTTCATATTTTAGTTGTATTTTCCTTTTCTACTTAATTAGTTTCCATGTGTATAGAAGCACAATTGTACGTCATTAGTAACTTTCATATTTGAATTGTGTTTTCACTTCAGTACCTTAAATTTTTTTCAAAGACATTTACGTACATCTCTTGCAATATCATTTTAAGGTTTAAATTATAACCACATTACACCACTAACAAAACCAATTACTTCACACACACACACACATATAACAGAAAAGTTGTACATAACATTGTAATTTTGAGTACTTCTATGAATAGAAACGCTAGTTGATTCCAAAAATCCCCCCGCAACCACCCCCAAATTCCCCAGTTTTATATTCGCTGGTTGTTAACCTTACACTCCACTTCCTATTTTTTGTCTTTTCACACGCTGTCTGAAGCAAAATATGTCTTAGACGTACGGCTTCATTTCTTATTTATCATCTTTATTCTCCAATGAAGTACTGATTTCAATCAATTCAAAAAAATATGACTGACTAATATCATATTTTACTAAATTTATTAGAATGAATGTATAGAATATTGTCTATAGTAGTATTTTTCCTTATTAGGTATGAATCATAGGTGCTGGTTTGTAATCAAATTTCCAGAATATTATTACATTTCCTAGCTCACCTCACCTACCATAATTTTCCTATAAATAATCTCATGTAACACAATTGTATATAACAAGTCATTCAATTAATATGTAGCCTTAACAACGACGTCATTCAATAAAACGTAGACCTCTAACGTCGAACCATATTCCAAATTTTCAAGTTCTCACTTTGTTTTTGCTTTTTCTATACTCTCCATATTTTACATTTTGTCATTCTATTATAAATTTTACAAACATAATGAAACAAAATGGATTTCTCAACTAACAATGCGTCTCATGGGAAGACATATTTCTTGATGACTAATACTACTTTTTACACTCATTTATCACGTCTATTTCATATAGGTTGACGTGTCGTGTTTAATTTAAGTGAATTTCTTATGTCATCAATTAAAACAAACAACAAAAAAAATCACTTTCAACACGTTATGTTAACCGATGTAAAATATGTGTGAAAAATATAATTATTTATGCATTGCTCACATATTTGCACTAATAGTTGGATAAATTAATTTTCAGCAGGGGAACACGTATGACGAATCATGCATGCATATTGGAAGAGAAAATGGGTGAATTTAATCCTATAGGACCAGAATATCATCTAGATAACATTTGGTAGCTTAAGGTGGACTCCAAACACAACCTTTAGTACACATAACAAAATCAAAGAACCTGAAAACAGCGAGGGATACGAGAACCTTTCATAGTTGGAATTGAGCTGGAAGACACGTGGCAAGTGTCAAAGTTCACTGCAATGCATTGGTGTCTAATGGGGGGGGGGGGGGCTGGCGCTCGACTTTGAATATATATAAAAAGAGAAAGGCTACGAAAAAACCTCTCACGTTCACCATTGAAATTGGTGTAGCATATCTCATAGTTAAAATACTTACATATTTAGTAGCTAAATATTTATATATTTATAGTTAATTTTTTTTTGTTAAAAAAAAAATTATATATAGTTAAGTATATTATTTTGACTTAAAAATTAGACTTTACTTCTATCAAAATTATACTTAACCCTTCTTCATTCATGTTTTGTCTCCTCCAAGTAAGAAATTNCTTGCTTTGTTTTTTAACATTTTTTAATTTTCTCTTTTATTATTTTATTTTCAAAATAAAAAGATTAACAAACAACCAAAATACAAAACTCTTAAAATTATTTTAATTTTTATGTCACATCAAAACACTTTTTTCACAAAAAAAGAAAAAAAATTTAAAATAATTAACAAACAAAGTAAAAGATTTCAAAATTGAGACCTCCAACAATTATTTGCCAAAATTTGCTGATAATATTGTGAGAAAGCTCCCATAAAATGGAGTTCAAGAGAGTCTCTCTCACAATTACTTATCTGTAAATTGTCAGCAATTCAAACAAATAATTATAAGAAATTCATTTAAAAAGAAAATGTAAGAAATCCTTATATGAGATTTTTTCCCTATTGATTGTAGTTCTTGAACACATGCATCATTAGCATGGTACCTATATATGGAGCCAATCGATTTACGTAAATTTTGAACAACTCGCTTATTTGTTGAGACAAGTAAATTTTATAAAGAATTTTTTAGTATTTATTATCTAAATTGCAAATTGATGGCAAACCGATGAGAATCGAAATTCACAACATCAGCATGGTACCCGAGTTCCAAAATCCGAGTTGGTCTTGAACTGTCATACATGTGAAAAATGCCAACAAATTTCTGGGGTCCTCGTACTTGGACACCGGCGTTGTATTTTTAAGGACTATGGAACAATAGACCTTCAAAGTCAACTAATTAACTAACCCACATACCATCAACTTATACCAAATGTACCGTTGGATCTCTGCCAGATGCCGACAAATCAGAAATGGCAGTTGTAGGAGATTCTTGGTGCACCGACCATTCTCATACTATAGGCTAATACTAGAATACATTACTAATAATAGTCTAATAATAATGATTACAACGAGTAGACGTAATTAAATNATTGCTTTGTTTTTTAACATTTTTTAATTTTCTCTTTTATTATTTTATTTTCAAAATAAAAAGATTAACAAACAACCAAAATACAAAACTCTTAAAATTATTTTAATTTTTATGTCACATCAAAACACTTTTTTCACAAAAAAAGAAAAAAATTTTAAAATAATTAACAGACAAAGTAAAAGATTTCAAAATTGAGACCTCCAACAATTATTTGCCAAAATTTGCTAATAATATTGTGAGAAAGCTCCCATAAAATGGAGTTCAAGAGAGTCTCTCTCACAATTACTTATCTGTAAATTGTCAGCAATTCGAACAAGTAATTATAAGAAATTCATTTAAAAAGAAAATGTAAGAAATCCTTATATGAGATTTTTCCCCAATTGATTGTAGTTCTTGAACACATGCATCATTAGCATGGTACCTATATATGGAGCCAATCTATCTACGTAAATTCTGGACAACTTGCTTATTTGTTGAGACAAGTAAATTTTATAAAGAATTTTTAGTATTTATTATCTAAATTGTTAACAAACATCAGCATGGTACCCGAGTTCCAAAATCCGAGTTGGTCTTGAACTGTCATACATGTGAAAAATGCCAACAAATTTCTGGGGTCCTCGTACTTGGACACCGGCGTTCTATTTTTTAGGACTATGGAACAATGGACCTTTCAAAGTCAACTAATTAACTAACCCACATACCATCAACTTATACCAAATGTACCGTTGGATCTCTGCCAGATGCCGACAAATCAGAAATGGCAGTTGTAGGAGATTCTTGGTGCACCGACCATTCTCATACTATAGGCTAATACTAGAATACATTACTAATAATAGTCTAATAATAATGATTACAACGAGTAGACGTAATTAAATTTTGCATATACAGTTCAGGATTAGCTAAACAGTTAAGATTCTAAAAAGCCGGCCTTTCTTGGGATTTGGAGAATGATTGACAGCCAACATACAGAACGTAAAAAGTCGGCGCTTGCTGGACGATTAATTAAATCTTGCACGAGATATTTTAAACATTATTTTACGGTGCCAATTGACAAGTATGCTGCTTGATTAAGCAAATTCTTTGAAATGACTGGATTTTTTTTTTTTTTATTGATGATCAAGTCATATTATAACGCTTAGGAAATAATGATGGGTTTAATTAAATAATGTCCGTTTTGTTATTATTATTTTTTTTGTTTTTTGTTTTAAAGCATTATCATATAATATAAAAGTGGAAGTAATTTTTTGTTTTTGTTTTATGTTTTGGTTGTTTGTTAATTTTTTCCAAAATGAGTGAGAGTAAATTCCTACAATCTAGTTTATATATTAAATTGATTAATATTCTTAAAGCGTGTGATTTTTACATGTATTTTAAACAAATAACAGAGCATATAATTATCACATTTATTTTAAAAAATAAATGTGAGAATGTAAAGAGATATGTCAATTTCATCTACTAAAACAAAAGAATTTTATCAAATTCATTTTGGAGGAAACTTGGTTTTATTTCTTAATTGTTAAAAAAAAAATTATATTTTATACATGCACTTATGGATTAAGTGAGTTAATATGTGATTGACCGGTTTATTAAACAGGTTAATTCAAATCGATCCGAATTGACCTAAATCCAATAATTTGAAATTTTAATCTATTAATTTCATATCGAGTTTGTCAATCATATTAAAAGTTGTCGGTCTTAATTTCATCCAACTAAAGCTAGATCTTATCAATTAATTCTATGCTCAAATAACATAGAAATTGAAGTCTATTAGGCCTTTTGTTAAAATTTTATTTTTTCGTCTCCAAACAAAAAATAATAAACAGTTTAAAGACAAAATGCTCTTAAAAATATAAAAATAAATTTTATTTTGATATATGTCACATCATGTTGGTAATGACAAAATAAATATAAAAGTGTAGTATTCTAGCACTTTTATATACATAGTGTTGTAGTCTGAGCTAGGTTGATCCCCGCAAAAAAAAAAGAAAATAAGTAGTTTTCGGGATAAGCTTATCTTCTTTCGCTTCCATCATCATAAATAAGTTTTTAAATATGAAGTTCATTGCATGTTTGTTGGCTAATCGACATGTTGTTGCTCAGAAATAATTTTCTAGATAATTTTCTTTTGCTTCTATTATCTGATCAATTGATTAAGTTATGCAGCTACTAACTTCGGAGGAATAGGTACACCTCATGATAATTGTCCTATCCATGAATACATTATTTTTCATAATTTTGTTGCTCATGCTCTTAAAACTTCTTTTGTTAATCGGTTAAACCGTTACTATATATGTTTACAAAATGGTAGTCCACCGATGTTTTTTAATACGCACACCTCACGATAATTGTCCTATCTAAGACAATTTATATTTTAATAATTAACGCAATATAAGTATTAAGTGAATTACCAATTTGTAAATATAGTAATTATGAAGTAGGTTATTATGTAATTGTTCATATTTTAGTGATTAGCGTGATATAAACTACCGCATCCGTTTGTAAAGAATTTATAACAAAAACTACAGACTTAAAAAGAAGCATATAGAAGCATGAGATTTAAGGTTAAATAAGTTTGTCTGTCTCACACATCGACCGAACTTACTTACCAATATACTAAAATGGAGGTCATATCTTATGCAAATTGCTATATAACGTAATATTGCTTCTAATAGATACGGTAAAGGATCCATGTGGATGCTAATCAGTGGATTTTAATTATTCTAACAAGATTAATTGTCGCATTATCACAGATTCACAGAGATACGATCCTCCTCCCAGTTGATATATCCCATAATCCAATGGTCCTATCCACAAAAGTTGCCAAGTGGAATTTAGTACTCTTATTATATCCGTACTGGTATTTGCTTCTTTTTGGCCAGAGGAATGCTATCTAAAACACTATACTTATTACTTACTTAAATAATAATAATAATAATAATATATACCACATTAGTATTTCATTATTATTCAAACATGCTGGTGTATCATAATCAATCAATCATTAATTTTTTTTTAATAATAATTAAATTATTATAATGAAAAAATATTGTAATATATAACATTAATTCAAAAAAATATGGCTTGCAGTATTACTTAAACTACACTTTTAACACTATAACTTACAACAATTAAATATCCAATTTATAGCTAAAAATCGGATGCGTGGGAGGCAATTAATACAAATCTCGTATGTATAGGCATGTGTGTAAATCTAGGCAGACTCTCGTGGGATACTGTTGAGATTTGAAGGAAAAATCTCAGAGATTCTTAGTAATCTCCAAATTGGATCATAAAATCTGAGTCCCCCCTTTCCATAAATGGCCTTTATTTATGGCTGCACAGAGTTCCTTCATTCCCACCACCACCACTGCCCTATCTGCACAACCACCCCCACAGTTTGCATGTCAAGACGGTCGGTCCTTCAACCTGTCACGTAGCTATTTTTTAATTACAGGTGTAATCACCTAAGGAAGAGCAGTCAAAACGCCCTATGAGTCCTCATCCGGTGATTCTATCCCGTCCTCCTTGTGTATTGATCACACCAGGTGAGCCTGGTTGAAGCTTTTAATTAGAGAATTGTTAGAGATTTTATTATAAATTTTTTTATAAATTGGCGTGATAATTTATAATTAGTTTGTAAAAAAATTGTTGAAATATTACTTCAATTATTAAATTTATATACTTTTTATTAATTTTTTAAAATTAGTAATAATTTAATATAATATTAAAATAAACGTTGTAAAGTCAAATTTTATATCAATTATTTATATTAAATATTTCACGTGTTAAATTTAAATTAATTTTTTATTAACCTCATAGTAAAATTGTAGGGTCCTAGCCTAGTCTACCGACTCGTGAATCGTGGTCACTTGTCTTACTCAGGCAAAATTTTCTGTGGCGTGATAATTTTTTATTAGAACTCACATGTCCTCTAATGGCAGTCATTTTCGTTATTTCACTGTAAACAGACAAAATAAGGAAACAATTGCCTGTGAATGACTTAAAAAAATCACGAGACTGTTTTTTTTTTCCCTACTTAATGCGGGGAAGGGGAAAAATCACGAGAATTAAGCATGAGGTTCATGTGGAATCTTTCAATATCATGATTCAGTGCCTTGTAAGAATAAGATCATTTCTTACAAATTAATTAGTTTTAATACCATTTTTAGTGTAATATCATTTCTTACAAATTAGTTTGAATGCCATAAAGCCACATCATTGTTACAAATTATCCTTTTTAGAGTAATTCTAAAAGTCTAGCCTTGTGTTCTTAAAAAAATTAGGTAATTTTTAAAATTATTACTATTTGATCAAATTCAATAATGATTAATCATAATTTTAATAATAATTTTAGAATCACATTATTTTTGGAAGAACATGAGAGAAACTTCTACTATTACTTCAATTTTTATCATGTTTTAAGAAAAAAATACGTAATTACAAGAGGACAGAGTTTTCCTCCAAACTGGGTTGAAGGAATTTCCTCCAACCCCATCTATAAAAATGACAAGTGTCCATTTACATGTGAGAAGCACATGCATTTTTTAATTGAAAGGACAAAATTGGTACAAGAGCACTCTTTTTTTAACGGTGTTAGGAGTATTATTTTCTTTTACTACCTGTTCTCTTATAAACATACGTGACAATCTATAATTGTTAAAATGATTAAAGAAAAAAATTGACTTGTCAATTTATTCGGTTAGTAATTGGCTAATAATTATTTTATCAATAAAAAATACTTGGAGTATTATAATTTTTATTATAAATACAAACTGATTTGATAATTTATAGGTGAAATAATTAAGAAAAATTGCTAAGCAAAATTTTTGCTTAATTATTTTAACAATTATGAACGGCCACATTGGTTTCTAAATAAATTTGTTGGAAAAATTGTAGCATTTTTTTCATCAATTATAAAGTAAAAGATATAGTAAGAATCCAAATACTTTTTTTTTAAAAAAAAAAAAATTGAAGCAGAGGGACACGTGGTTTCCAACCATACACTGCTAGCATAAAAAAAATGTTCACGGTCAAAGTATCATACACATGCGCAACATCAAATCACAAAAAATAAGGAAAACACATACACTAAATTAAGGGGAAATACGCCCCTCAGCAAGCAATCAAGTGCATGAACCAGGCCACCTCATTCTCTACGCGCTCTGCCCCCTATAAATACCAGTCCAAACTCGACCTCCTTCCTCACTCACTCGTGACTCCTCACTCGCAATCACACGCAGCGAGAGAGCGAGAGAAATACACCTTTGAGTGAGAACCAGCGCGAAGAAGAAGAGCAATTCGAAACAGTCAATCCCCTAAAAATGCCTTGGTCAACAGCTTCCTCTTCGCCATGTTGTACTCTCATATCCAAATGCACGGTGTTGCCGGACCAAAAGTCCACACACGGAGACCTCAAGCTCTCCGTCTCAGACCTCCCCATGCTCTCCGTCCACTATATTCAAAAGGGTTGCTTCTTCACTCGCCCTCCCATTCCCATCGACTCCCTCATCGCTCTCCTCAAGAGCGGCCTCTCTCAAACACTTTCCCACTTCCCGCCTCTCGCCGGCCGATTAAGGACTGACTCCGATGGCTATGTGTACATCACGTGCAACGACAACGGAGTGGATTTTATCCACGCCACTGCCACCAATTTGTTCATTCGCGACATTTTGGCTCCCACCCATGTGCCTGACTGTGTCAAGGAGCTCTTTGCATTCGACCGAACCGTGAGCTACGAGGGCCATTTCAAGCCCATCTTGGCCGTGCAGGTCACAGAGCTCGCCGACGGCGTTTTCATCGGCTGCGCTGTAAACCACGCGGTTACCGATGGCACGTCGTTGTGGAACTTCTTCAACACCTTCGCTGAGGTGTCTCGCGGGTTGAAGAGGATCTCGAAGCAACCGGACTTTACCCGGAGCTCTCCGTTGATTTCTCCGGTGGTGCTGAGATTACCGGAGGGCGGTCCCAAGGTTACCTTCTCTGTCAACGAGCCGTTGAGTGAAAGAATCTTTAGCTTCAGCAGAGAAGCGATTCTAAAGCTGAAAGACAGGACGAACAACCGGAAATGGACCGATAACTGTCACGTTGACGCCGTTGAGTTGATGGGGAAGCAGAGCAACGACGCTTATCTGAATAACAACACCAACGGAAAAGTAACGGCGATTCTTGAAAACTGGTTCAAGAATGCCGTTTCGAAACCGGTAAACGACGAAACAGAGTCGAACAAAAACAAAACCGTTGAAATCTCATCGTTTCAGTCCCTCTCCGCGCTTCTCTGGCGTTCGGTGACACGCGCGAGAAAATTGCCGTCCACCAAAACGACGACATTCAGAATGGCGGTGAATTGTCGCCACAGGCTGGAGCCCAAGCTGGATCCGTATTACTTTGGGAACGCGATTCAAAGCATTCCGACTCTTGCGTCAGCTGGTGACGTGTTGTCTCGCGATCTGCGCTGGTGCGCTGAGCAGCTCAATAAAAATGTGATGGCACATGACAACGCTACGGTGCGCGGATTCGTAGAGAATTGGGAGAGCGATCCCAAGTGTTTCCCGCTGGGGAACTTCGACGGCGCATCGATGACCATGGGTAGCTCTCCGAGATTCCCGATGTACGATAATGATTTCGGGTGGGGCCGACCCTTGGCGGTCCGGAGCGGTAGGGCCAACAAATTTGACGGTAAGATCTCGGCCTTCCCGGGGAGAGAAGGCGGCGGAACCGTAGATCTTGAGGTGGTTTTGGCGGCCGAGACCATGGCGGGGCTTGAGGCCGATTCTGAGTTCATGCAATACGTGTCCAATTAATTCCAAATATTTAAGCTTCTAATTAATATCTGTGATGACATGTCACAGATATGTAAGAAAAAAAAAATTAATAATAATAATAATAATAATTAATATCTGTGATGACTTTTCTTTTTATTTACGTCTGCCATTTTGCCAATTTTTTTTGCACGTATCCAAATTTTAAGCTACTAATCTTACTATATTATATTTTGATGGTTAGAGCATCCCGGACGAGGATCCTGGAATTAGGGGGAGGGGGCTGTGTGTCTACTTGCCTCGGATAGGAAAGTCCTAGGTTGCTCGTAGATTATACAGTCGCTTCTCTTAAGTTTGAATTCTATTGAAATTCGGACAGCTTAATTATTAAAAATTTCAATTCGAGTAGCTTTAAGTCAAAAAGAAAGGTTCAAGATTTTTTTTCCGTTAGATTGTCTAAATTGTATGCAATTTAAGTAGTTCCATAGAATTAGAAAAAAATAAAATAAAAAAGTAGTTCCATAAAAACAGCAAGTGCGAAGTCGACTTGTGTAAACAGGACAGATCAATTCTTACACATGGCCTCTCTATAGGAACTACCCAAATTGCAGTGGTTATCATGGAAATGATTGTTAACAATTTTTTTTTCCTGGATATCATTATTATTGACTAGATTGTTGTAGGATAATTACAAGGCTTATCTTAATCATTTACTTGAGTATTTTTAAAAGGGAAGATTTCATTTAAGGAAATTATTTTTCTGCGAGCTGAGCTCATTTATGATTCTGAGTATTATAAAGGTAATACAATAAAAAATATTAATTAGATGAATAATGCTATTTGTTTATATCTATTTATTTATTTTTGTTCTTTTTTTTTTACGTAAAAAAAATAAAATAATAATATAATTATGCCACGTAAAAAGAGATAGACAAATAACATTATTCTAATTGGATAGAAAAATGTTTGATTTTCTATTTTAAGCATCCAACTCCATCTAATTCATGAGTAAATTTTTTTTTTTCTTAAAAAAAAAAAGACAAATTGGATAGAATTTGATGCTTGGGTAAGACACCAAACATCTCCCAATTAGATATGATAGGACAATCTTTGTAAATGACACGTTTCCAATTTTTTTTTATAAATTTGGTTTTTTGGTATGTTCTTGCGCTCCATGGTTCATGTAGAGGTGTCTGCCGGTCTTAATTGAAAAAAAAATTAATAAAAAAAATTAGTTGATGGCATTATCCCATCAGTTCAATAAATTACAAATAAAATAATAATGTAATTTGCAGCATTATTCAAAAAATAATTAGGCAGTCCAATCCAGTATGGGGTTGTTGGAAAAACAATGGCCAGCCCAAATGGGCGACATTTTGACATTTAATCCAGCCCATTGGGCGAATTATTGGGCATGATGATGGGCCAAGGAGCCCAAATTAAGATTTTTGGTTGAGACGGGCTGTCATTTACCACCTTCTCTAAATCTTAAATCGAAAGCCTCAGCCGCAGGATATGCTTGTTCGGAATTTGACGGTGATTGGGTGGGGAGCAGCGGAGGAGACTCAGATCTAATCACAGGAAAGTACCACATTACCGTTTTGCCCCTCCGCTCTGTCAGGTAACATCCTTCTCCATTTTTCTTCGATCTTCGATATGTTATGAGTGATACCAACTTCGGCGTGGGCTTATGCTGCAATGATTTAATCGCAAACTCTCTGGGTAATGATTTTTTAGCCAACTATGAACGATTTGAAACTGGGGAAGAGTTGACTTTGTTCTTGGTAGGGAGGTTTTTGCATGTTTTTAATGGTTGAAGTTGAATATGCAAGCTGTGGAACCGTCAAAGAAGATGAGGAGAAGGGGCTTTTTGAAGAACTCGATTGCTTTTGTATGCGTAGTTGTGTCTGTTTGTTGCCTTTTTGTTGTTATCCTTTCAACGCTTCGGCTTCCTGAAGCGCCGGTTGGGTTGCATCGAATAACAGAGATGGGAAAAGTTTCAGAGAATGAGAAAGTTATAGGGAGGTTTGGGGAGATGATGATTGAGATGTTGCCTCAAGATCTTGCTTTTACTGTCTTCGTTCCTTCCCAGAAAGCTTTTGAGCGTGATTTGAGGCTGCGAGTGGATGATAGTCTGGTGGGGGAGAAGATGAATGATACGTACGCAGTAGTTTCTAGGATATTGGGTTTCTCGGCTGTTCCTCGGACGCTTTCATCAGTAACGGTGCCCTTTGGTAGGGAAATCTCATTTGATTCCATCTCTGGGTTTACTTTGTACATTTCAAAGGATATTGATGGGGTGCTGGTTGTTAACAGAGTCCGATCAGAAAGGGTGGATCTTAGAAAGAGAGAGATTGTTATGCATATTATGGATGGAGTCATCATGGATGCTGAGTTCGAGCAGTCAATTTGAGCTGATTACAGTGAAGGAGAATGAGTCCAAGCTCTATTTGAATTGACTTTATCCTCATGGATGGTAGAAAAATAATCAAATGATTAAATTCACAATCTTTTTATCAATTCAATTTTTTTTTTAGAACAAGTCATAATTTATTATGATACCAAAACAGGTATTTTTAGACAAACAGTAATTTATCAAGTTACAGGTTTTATCTGTTGTAAATCATGTATGATGTGTACTGCAGTTATTAATTTATCAAGTTAAATTGATCAGAGACATATTTTGCACATCTTTGGTCCTCATTTATCCTGCCAATTGATTATAATTTCAATTGAAGTAGAAGCTTTTGCTATTTTGTTTCTCTCGACAAAGCACCTCAGTCATGTGGTTCATTTTGTTATGAGAGTATACTGAAAT
Organism: Betula pendula; assembly: GCA_900184695.1. Lineage (NCBI taxonomy): Eukaryota > Viridiplantae > Streptophyta > Magnoliopsida > Fagales > Betulaceae > Betula > Betula pendula. Next base: position 22,043 of record FXXK01000818.1, on the reverse strand, counting down.
GCTGTAAACCTTCAAAATGAAAATCGGCTGCTACTTTCTGTCAAAATAATACTTGCATTTTTTGTTCTGGCTTCATCATTGTAGCCTGTAGGGTCAGAGGCAGTGGTCTAGCCCTACAGAGGCCATCCTCTATGCAAGCTTTTAGTTATGAGAACCCACCATCAAATATTTGGAAATTCCCTGGTCAAATTACGGTGCTGTAGTACCATTTTATTTAGGATTTGGATCTCCCGGCATTTTCTGTCCAAAGAGAAGGGGGCAGGAGGAATAATAGTAGGGGTTGAAAGAGGAGCCCCAGCTCGGACAACCCGTCCCTGTCCGAGTAGGAAAGCCCCCTCTCACATACCCCTACCCTCTAAATAACAGGGGGCTGTGAGCGGGCCCCTTACTTGGGTGGCCCCCCTCAACTCCATCTATTTTCATTCAAGATTTCTGTGTATCATTAGCTTATATTCAAGATTTCTGTCTTGATCGAAAAAGTCACACTTCTCTAATAAAATGATGGGGAACAAAAATAACAGAAAGACAAAAGCATTTGAAGAAAGGAGTAATGCTCAAATGTTTAAATAAAATCTCTGGATTATCAATCTGGGAATTTAGACAACATAAATGGGCTAAAGGAAACGAAGGCTCATCAAGAGGGTAGTAATTCCTATGCGGATACCAAATAAGATTCATGTCAGTGGGTCAAACTCAGAATAAAGGATGAAGTCCCTCAGAAAGCTAAACTGATTAGGGCTTCAATTTAGCTTCCAGCTGTAGCTGGTACAGCAACCGGCTTTGAGTCTTCTGCTTTCTCATGTTCTTTGTTGAGGATCTGCAATCATATTCCAAATTTGAAGTCATCATGGCATAAATGGAGATAAGGGGATATAAGATGTTCAAGACATTGTATTTTATTTTAAAAATTTGTAAGTCACACTCATAGATTTGAACCCAAGTCTATTAACAAGATCAACTTGTTGATATTGCTTAATATTAAAACAACATATCAGAGTGAAGATTCAGGAACTGTATCTCACCTTGTTGTTGATCAGGTTGTGGAGAGCAATTACGCTTCGGATGACGGAAGAAAGATAAATAACCAACATCATATCATTTGTTTTTACTGCATATTAAGGGCATGAATCAACAATCTATAGTCAAAGCAATACAAACAAAAGCCCCAGCGACTCCAGCAAAGTAAACATGGCATTGCAAGTTCACCTGAAAAAGCCTTGATCAAGTCGGCCACATTGAGATTTGGCAGTAGATTGAACACATCCTACAAGGATTTTGAAAAGATGCAAACATAAGATAAATGAGCCACTGCAACAGAAGATCATAAATACCCAGATGAACAAAATGATTACACATGTAAATTGGTCGGTAGTGAACCACACTAATTTGGGGTGAATTGAGCATAACGCCGGAGAGAAAGTCAGATGATCAAACAATGACATGCATTAAGCAATGGGTCAATATTTTTGAGTTATTGGGGATAAGATGCATCCTATGGTATTTGAGACGAACATATGTTACCCATATATAGCATTAAGCAGATCAAAACCACAAGTGAATGTGAAATAGTAACTCAACAAAACGCCAATATAAGGCTAAATATACAGAGTGAAGTGAATTGGTAAATAAAAATCATGTTGATTCTCCTGATCATCCAAGCATCAGGCAACAGAAGAATTCTAGAGAAAACAAATATGTTACAAGAAACTGATCATTTTTCTCATATCGGAAAGGGTGATTCCATTGTTTATAGTCATAAAGAATAGTAAACTATTCTTTTGAACACATAAATCCTTTTGTAAAAAGCAAGATGTTGACGAAAACTATTCTTTGTTTTCCCCAATAAACTTGCTCATAACGACCACTTAAAACTGCCAAGATCTCTACCATTACACACCAAGTATTCTATTTTTTTTCTTTTTTGGATAAGTCATTACACACCAAGTATTAATGAACAGATGTACAGACATGGACACACACAGCATATAAGGGGAAGAAGAAGAACTAATTCACTCCACCTAAGTACCTCACATTTCACATTCACCGTGGCAGCAGTTCAAGCCCGCAATGAACAGTACAAGCAATATAAATTCCACTCAAGTCATGAATTAAAAATGAAACATTTTTTTTTTCTCTCTAGATCATAAAGTTACGCATGCACCATTTGAGTGTTGAATTCAAGAATTTACCGCCCATCCTGCACTTACAAGAGGTGCCATTTGGTTTATCTATTTGTAGCGATAAATTTTGTTAATATATTCAAACACTATGTAGACACAAGAATTTCAATCAAGCAAGTCCTTGATCTAGCGTATATCAAAAAGGCGAACTAGAAATGAACCTGTAAATGGTAAAGAATCTCGTGGTTTAATGGTATCTTTTCATCAATAACAAGGTCAAGGTAACTATGTATCTCTTTAAGCCTGGCATCCAAACCCTTCAGTGCTGTCAGTTTCCCAGTCACCTGTACAAGGCATAAGAAATCTAAGATTTGGGGCCGACCTCCCCCGATAAAATATATTAAAAATAAAACCAACAAAACAGCATGAACAGAGAGAGACAGAGAGAGAGAGAGAGAGATTCAAAACAAAACCTCCGTTGCAAGGGTGCTAATGGTAGTATCTTTGACATCCCTAAGCAAGTGTTCCACTCCTATTAAAGCGAAAGTAGAAGGTAAATCAACAATAGAAGTTATGGATCTAGTCAACTCACATGGAGAGAAGCACAAAAAAAAATGGCATAAACTTATAAGCTCTTTGCATTTTAAACTAGAGAAAATTCAAGCAATGATTTTTTTTTATTATTATTATTAGTAACGCAGGCAATGACTTTAAATGAAGCTCAGCTCTCTATCCAATGAAAATACCAATTTCTTCAACTTCATGGGCAGCAATTTCTGAAGGAACGTGCACAAACACCTTTTGGCTTTTCTGTGTGGCGTTCTGTAAACATATAAAACTATCAGTTCTTTGTTCCTAGCCCCATATGAATCAGGTCTTAAACAAAAACTAGTTCCAGCCATTAAAGGAAACAACAATACTAGAGCCATACAAATTAGCAATATGACAAGACCGACAAAATATTTGTGCTTATGTATAAAGGAATTTGAGTCTACCTCCTTAACTTCTTCAACAGCGTAGTAAGCTTTTGTGGGTATTCCCAGTTCCTTAGGTTGGACATCAATTATAACCAGTACAGGATTTGGAACATAACTGCAATAAAAGAAACTTTGATTAATACTAGAGGAAGAACGAACAAAATCTATAAAAGAATATAAGAGGAAAAAAGGGAATACAGAAGCTAGTTCTCCAAGACACAGATGCTATAACACCAAGCTATGTAAATATCACCTAGTGATCTACACCATACAACGTAAAAGTGTAACACTTCCTATTGCGATCTATTTCTTGTACTAGCAAACTATAACCAGAGGAACATCGAATTGAAAGGGAGGTGGATGATTAGTAAGGGAGATCAAATAACTATAACCAGCTTGAAAGAAATTTCTGTCCAATTAGTAATTCAACGAGCTTCTAGGGAGATCAAATAACTACACGCATTGAAAATAAGTTAGGGCATAAAAATATAAAGGGGAAAAACAACAACAAAACTGCAAATAAAAATATTGGAAAAGGCCACAAAATCCTCATATTAATCTGGGAGTCACAATTTAGAAAACTCACTCATTAAAAAATCCATGAATGTCCAAGTCATTTTCCCGCAGCTTTGGACCAGTGCTGTACCATCCCACAACATGCTCCTTGGCTGTTAAAAAAAGTATAAATTTGTCGACTTAAGTTACATTAAATTCTCAATTCTACTACAAGATATTCGAGACAAAAGGGCCATTATTTTGATACTAAGACCCAGTTCAAGCAAATACCATTTATTCTCTTGAACATGGAGAACATTGATTCATGGTAGTTGTGGTCAAGAAACCAGATGCGTGGGTCCTTTTCATCTTCTTCAAAGGGAACTGTGAAAATTATGGATTCAAACTTTACATTAGCAACACCTATTATACTAACAAACTTTGACACACACAGACACGTATTACGGTATAAGAAACGAAGCGAAAGCAGTAAAAAATATCAGAGAAATCTCAGATCCGAAGGAAACCCAGAAATCGAAAAAGAAGCAGAGAATAGAGGGACGTGCCTGCATAGCTGTTGGTGACGTCGACGGTGCCTTTGAAGGTGGAACCGAGCAGAACCCCGACGACTCGTTTGTTAGTGTCCCTGGCGACCCTGTTGTAGTTGTCGACGATGCTGAGAAGGACCAGAGGGTGCACTATCACCTTCTCTATCGGCCTGGAAGCTATTTGCTGCGTCTTTATCACATCCATTGCTATTGCCTATTTGCTTTCGATTTTTCACTGCTTTGCTTCTTCCCCAGGAAACCCCTGAAATCTTGTTATAGCTTCGGCTTGTTTCTCAGTTGCTCACGTCTCTCTCTCTCTCTCAGAGAGTTTTCAAAGAAGTCGGACTGGGTTACATGTTGGGCCTGCACAGATTTGCGTAGTTGATGGGCCCAATTCATGGCTACAAGACCTATCCTCGGCCTGTAGAGATTTGGTAGTTGATGGGCCGAACCATCCATGTGATTCTCTTCATTTTGTACATCATGTATTTTTTTCAACCATCTATATTTAATTTTCTAAATTCTACATCAGAAATAAGAATCTAAGAGGTAGTGAAATTAAATCTAAACCATTGAAAAACTATAGAATATCTCTTTTAATTTTTTTAACAAGAACCTAAGTTAAATCTGCCTAAAAACACGAGTTATGACCATGGATTGTAATCCTTTGTTATTAGGTTGCTTGGGCAACTTGTGATGGGGGTCGTGGGTCAAGCTGCTCAGGGCAAGTGTGTTTTACATCTAGGGTGCTCAGAACAAGTGAGTCTCGCAGCCCTTTTCTTAGGCTGCATGAATTTTAAAAAAAAATTTGGACAAATTGGGTCAAAATGAGTATTATAATGAAGCGCTTTCTAAGCTCAAATGGGAGGCCTGAGATTGAACTTTAATCACTATCTATTGGCGGCCTAGCACGATCTAACTTTGGACCTGATTTGTTGGGCTTCCTTGAATTTGTCACCAGTTGCTCCATAACCCATTTTCTCCACTGATGATGGAATACAAAATAAAATGGTTCGAAATATTACATGTAGTAAATGTCACCATTTTCTATCATCATTCATTCAAGAAAGAGGGAATAGGATCCTGCCCATCTTAATTGAAATTAGTAGTATTTATTTGGAAAATGCTACAGCATCTATCAATATCCTTCTCTCATCCTTCTATTTTTCAAAATTACCATTGGATCTGTGGTCCCATATTTGTTCACATATGGGAACCACAGATCCAATGCTAATTTTAAAAAATAAAAGGATAGGAAAAAGACAAAAAAAGAAAATGTAACATTTTCCTATTTATTTTATGGTCAAATATTAAAATTAATGCATCTAATAATGTATATGAAGTTAATATTGGTAAGTCTTTTTAAAAATTTAAATAATATAAAATCATGTAGATCGTTAGATGGACCAAGAAGGAGACGATGTTGAGTATTACACCCTCTTAATGGTTTATTAAGTGCATAAAAAGCTTACTATAACACTTTTTTAAAAAAGTAAAAATTTATTGAAGAAACTCAATAAGAACAAAAATGATTCATATGGAACTCCTCAAAAACAAGACCGTCTAAAACCTAGAGATAGCCTTTACAAACAAGCGACTCTAAGAAGTCAAAAAAGGGCAAACAAAACTCAAAAAATTACATAAGAAAAAACTCAAGACTTACCTAAAGAGTGATTAAGAAAGAATTGCAAACACTTTAAAACAGTTGACTTTGAATTTAACCCAAAACTATAATCTTTGAAACAATGCGTCTGGAATCTTTGTTTTTCCTCTTAAACAATCTAGCATTTTTCTCTCCATACAATAGCATATATATAAGATTTAACTCTGAAGCAATAGGAGTTAAGATATTTTCTTTATCATCAACAAGAATAGTAGTTGCAACAGTCTTACCTAGGGGTGTAAGATGAGCCCAGCTGCTCATGAATTCGGCTCGTTTAAACTTGATTCGATCTCGCTTCAAATAGTAAATGAGTTGTTTGTAAACACAATAATATATTCGAATATTAAACAAGACATACTCGTATAAACTCGGCTCAACTCAGATAAACTCGTATAACTTTATTGTTACAATGTTTTTAGTATTATATTAATTTTGTAATAAGAACATCTTAAGTAAAATGAAGTTCTCTTCCTAATATGATAGATATAGTTTGAATTATTGTTATTGTATGTTTAGTTTTAGAGATTTGTGTATACAAAAATATGTTTGTAAATATGTATAGATGTGTGCATGTTTGTGTATGTGCATAATAAATTTATATACATATCATAAAACATTTATATAACTCGATATTAGATTATTAAGATTCAAGTTAATTATTTAATTAACTCAAGTGATAAAATTTTAACAAAAATTAATTTACTAATAATTGATATAAATTTACGAAAAGATAAACAATCATGATATTTATTTTATATAAGAAATGAAGAATTTTTTTTTTTCCTAATTGATTAAGGAAAGGGGTTACATGGTACATGGGAGGATTTTTTCCACTCTTGATCCGAAAGGAAGAAAGAGTGAGAGATCTAAAGAAAAAATAAAACACCGAAAAATGGGTGGGCTCCCCAACAATAAACTCAAAACGAAAAACAACAGTGCGAAATTACAAACAAACAGTAAGGAATGGGACAAACAAGTGTCTCGGTCTTCTCAATTTGACCGCATATAGTAGTAACAGAAGCAAAAGAGAAACAGATTAACGTGAACCTATCTAAACCTCCACTTGGAAATAGTAACAACCCCAACGAGTTCGATTTAAGGACTATAATAAATAAAGGCACCACAAATCCGATTACAAAAGTCTCCACTAAGCTAATAAACCACTGCAAAATAGGGAGACAGTAACTTAAAACAAACAACATGAAACAAGAAAAAATACAAAAAAGTAACAAAAAATTCAGCAAACAGTAACTTCGGCGGAGACATGGTAGTCAGCGGAGCACACAGAACGGCGTGTAAGATCCATGTGCCCGCGAATGAGATCTACTCGCAGGTGCGTGAGATCCACACGCTGGCGCATGGATGTCGGAAGAAGATGCAATTAGTGGTGGATGAAGTGAAGGACGTCGGCGAGCACGGGGGACTGGTGCATGGTAGGTGGGGTCTGTCGGAGGAAAGTAGATCGGGCTTTGAAAAAGGCAATCTGAGAACCTTCACAGATCCGACTTGCCACGCCGTGAACGGCGTGAAGGAGATGGTGGACAACACGGTGGTTTGTGCTCTCCAAACAGTGGAGGGAGAGAGCTGTTGAAACCAGAAAAACACCAACAAACAGAACAAAAAAGAACGGAAATGGGAAAACAAGAAGAAGAGAAAGAGAAGGGAGGGAGGAGGGAGAGATGAGAAGCCATCCCTCCTCCCTTAGAAGCAACAGCCGAGAAGAACCTCACTAAGGAGGCGGAGAAGCCTTGACTCTCTTAGAGAGAAGGAGGAGTCTATCTCTCGAAAAGAGAGTTTTTATTATAATGAAGAAGTTAATTGAACAGCTTGTAAACAAGCTCGAATTTGTTTGAAAAATAAATGAATAAAACTTTAACATTCAATACTAGGCTCAAATACACTTTTTACAATTGCATCACTTGATCAAATTTTTTTGCAATATATATATATATATATATATATTGTTTGAAGCCTCAAATCACACATCAACTTGACAATGCAAATGGAGTAAAAAGGGAGAGGGAAAGGGAGATGGAAGGCGTTAAATAATTACTTATTTTAAAAACTTAAATTAATAGGGAGAGATGTCTTAAGAAGTATGTTAAATCATTGACAGCAAAATGAAAATAAATAAATAAATAATACCAACAGTACTGGATTAAGAAAAAAAGAGGATGTTTTGATGAGAAATCGTATTAGACCAACAAAGACAAGGTTGATCTGTGGTTAAGCCAAGAAAGGAGATCGAGGATGAAAATATAGAGGGAGAGAGAGAGAAAGAGAGAGATTTCAGAAATTCAAACGACGTTGGGTTCTTGATTGACCTACGGTTGGTACATAAAATTCAATAATAATCGGAAGCAGATTCCAAGGTATGACTCATTTGTACCGGTATCTAATATGTTTATGCACTCCAAGAAGCTATTCTCATTTCTCATGAGAAGGAAGCGATTTCCGATTTCCAACAGAGTAAACACACAGAGATAAAACAATGTTTTACGAGAATGCAGAGGAGAATGTCGAAGCTTTTTCAATATTTAAAACACAAGAATCTAATCTATCATGCACTACGTAAATTTTCACCTAAATTCTCGGAAATACAACAATAATTCCTGGAGAATATTTTCCTTTTGCCCCCGAAATTCGAATAATTAAACTTGTTAATTTACAGAAAGCTTAAACGCAGATCCAAAGGTGGGTGTTCCATTTCTCTCCCAATATTGTATGAAAAAGCTGCAGTCTCCTTGCACTGATGATCATTTGTGCGCAGTCTCAGCTTCTCAGACGAATTTAATGGGAAAAGTTGGAGCGTCTCAATCACTCGTTCATGCTCTGAAATATATATAACACAAAATATAAGATCATATAATAATTAAAATGAGTAAAAACCTAAAAAGATAAAAGATATTTCTTTTGATCCATAATTAAACGTACGTTTTGCAGATGAAATCTTGTCGACGTCTTGATGAATGAAATCCTTGTCATCAGTAGTGGATACTCGACGGCGCTTCTGTCTTTCCCTAGCTTTATGGTTCTGGAACCAGTAAAACACGTTCTTACTCTCGATCTTTCCATAAAAGCTAAGCTGAGTGGAGATTCTCTGAATTTGATCGGTGCTCGGTGTTCGAAGTCCGGACCTGAACAGTTCCGTCAGAACTTTTACCTGTTCGCTGGTCGGAGTCCAACGCCCACACTTTGTTCCACTGCTTCCATTTCCACCGCCACGAACATGGCTTCCTGCTTTCACGCAAAAGCCTGACATTCCCTCCTCCATATTACAGCTTCTAATGATTTTTACTTACAGCTTCTCTACTGTACCGCTCTGGACTTTCACTCTGAGCTTCTGAACTCAAAAGATGCGACTTCGTGTGCATATATATATATATATAATACCCTAGATGGAATAATTTATCTCAAACTTTTTTTCTATTAAACGACAATTTTCTTTCCAAATGTTTGAAAGAAAGAAAATGATCTGTAGGATTGTTACGTGTTATTTTATAGATTACCAGTAATACATATTTTTTTAATAATATTAAAAGAAAGGAAAACTTTACTATCATATTCGAAATATAAGTAGTTTTGTAATCATAACATTGAAGTTTAAAAAGTGTGAGTGTACATAATATTACTCTTAATTTTTCCTATTTTTTGTTAAAATGCCCAAAATGTCCCAACCCTTTTTTTAACAAAGTGAAAATTATGGTAACCCATGACTGACTGACGCTGTAGGTCAGTCAAGATCTACAGGGTGGTCGTGGGTTAGTTCATACCCACATACGGCATAGCTATGGGTCACTAGAATTTTCATCTCTTTTTTTTTTTTAAGGGGGTATTTAAAAAAAAAAAAAAAAGGGGGGTGGGGGGAGGAGAGGGGTGGGGTGTAAATTTGAAAGAAGATAAAATATAGGATACCGACATTATAAATTTTTAAACGTTGAGGTTAAGATTATAAAACCGCTTATACTTCGAGAGGTGTAAATGAAGTTTTCCCTTAAAAGAAATTCCATTAAACAAATATGTCATTCTCATATGTTATTAAAGTTAAAATATAAATTAAATGATTAAATTCACTTTTTATTTTAATTAAATATTGAGCCTCACTTGTTAAAAGAGAGTTTGAACTCATATATGAGTGAGAGTGTTATAATATAAATTAAATCATTAGATTTATCAATTTCTATTGGTAATTTAACAAATAAAAATATATGTGCTTCTTTAAATGACACACCTAACAATTTTAGAGTCTGCATTAGAGAAAATTAACACTAAAACTTTGTCCTTTAGTAAATCAGAGATCATAAAACAGCAGAAAGAGCCCTTTAATTGTTTATTTCAGTTTGCTAGGGAGTCTGAGAGTGGATTGTGTGGATTTGATAGGTGTGCTTACTTTCCCCGGTTTTTTGTGCGGGGAGATAGAAATAGAGAGACAAGCGTAAAAGCTGCCACTGTTGAACGCTTCGGTCTGCGAGCAGACAAGATGCAAGTATCAGTAGTTGTCATTATATTATTTTGGTCGTATTTAATTAAATCTCTGTGAATTCCTTGAGTTCATCTACTGCCATCTTCTTTGTGTTTTTCAGTAAAGTATGCACTTGCTTCTATTATACATGGCTTATCGTGCATATAAAATTGATCTCTGTTCATGAGTAGACTAATCTAGTAAGTCCAATTCCCACCAGGACATCTGAGTAATCCAAGCTTTTTTAAAAAAAACAAGTGGGTGTCTGGTACAGATCATATAGAACGGTTCAAATTTCATATATATGATATATCTTAAAGTGGGTGTTAGGCATAAAGAGATCGATGCAAGTGAAAGTCAAAGTTAGAGATTGTCTGATTTGGGTTGGACGGTTGTGATCAAAGCAGAGTGGCAGAGATACTCAGTTTGGTTGACCAGAAGTACAGCTCAGTCAGCAAATGTTGGGTTAATTAAAACCTTCTTTTAAGGGTGTAGAAACATAAACTAGTAGACAACAAAGCCACCGGATAGAGATTAATTTGGGAGAGACAACTCATGACCAGCCAAAAAGGGGAGCAGCCTAGCTTTTCTCATGTCATGTGCCTCCTGTCTTAGGCAACTACATGCCTTTTTTTAAGCCATCTGGTTGGTTCCATCTTTTGGTGCCAAACTCATATATATATATATATATATATATGCAACTTTAATTTTCTTCTTTTTTTTTGGGAAAACTTTGGGAAACATGCATAAAAAGATAAGTTCTTAATCAAGAACTATACAATAATTTGGGTTCCTTCATTTAATCATTTAAGTATTCAAGTTAAATACTTTAATATAAAAGAGAGAAAATATCATAAAATAAATTTATTCAGATTGGGGTTTCTGTTGGAGTTTAGAAAAGAGAAAGTGCAGGAGCGGCAAATTGTTTTGCGCAGAGTTCCACAATTCCCGAGGTGTCTTGCTCACGGGGTGAAATTTGTCTGTTTATGCTTGGCACTACGGCTTGCCGTGATCTAACTCCTAGGACTTGTTTCACTAAAATAATCCAAGTCTATGATGCGAAGGTGGCTGCACACCGAATCGATCAACAGGATTTTTGTTTGCGAGCTTCCTTATTATCCGTGGAGCTTTTATTATATTATAATCTCTTTGTCTATTCTGTTTGTATCGCTTCCTCATTAAGGAGTTTCAAATTTGATTTCTACTGTTCCTAATAATCATGAGAACTAAATCTTAACAAAATGAAAAAAAAAAAAAAAAAAAAAAGTTCTCATGTAAAGCTGTTTTTGTATTTTTATAAGTGTTTTGTATTTGAGTTGTTGGTTGATGTTTTTATTTTGAAAAAAGAAAAAATCTTTTTTTTTTACTAAGACCAACCCTATACCCCCCTTCAGGTCGGACAAAGTTTTCTTATAAATTAAATTGTAGAATTTTTTTCAATCTGTTTATATGTGTTCAAAATACATATAATTCTTAAAAAATATTANGTTCCTAATAATCATGAGAACTAAATCTTAACAAAATGAAAAAAAAAAAAAATAGTTCTCATGTAAAGCTGTTTTTGTATTTTTATAAGTGTTTTGTATTTGAGTTGTTGGTTGATGTTTTTATTTTGAAAAAAGAAAAAATCTTTTTTTTTTACTAAGACCAACCCTATACCCCCCTTCAGGTCGGACAAAGTTTTCTTATAAATTAAATTGTAGAATTTTTTTCAATCTGTTTATATGTGTTCAAAATACATATAATTCTTAAAAAATATTAAAAATATAGGTCAGTATATATAGTTTCATATCAACAGGGACCAGTTTTAATTTGCATATCAAAAGATTATATGTCGTATTTTCCTGTCCTTAATGGTTGTCCATGGATAATCTTACCACAAGTTTACAGTCAGATTGCTCTCATGAGAGAGAGAGAGGTTTAGTTTAGTTCAGTTCCGACAGACACGAACGGAAATTGTTATTCAGTGAGATTCGAGAAGTGAAAAAAGGTAGAAAATAGGGCACGCGTGAAATCTAGGCCGCCCCATATCTTCGTCTTTTGAAACTTTCTTGTCTCCACCACGTTTGTCTCCATTTCCTCCATCCGGACAAAAAGGCAAAAGCGCTGATCATCCCATGACAGCATGATCAGGGGAAAATTTTCAAGGCCCAATCATAGGCGGTCTCCCAAGCCGTGACTCTCTATAAACGGTGGAAAAGCAAGCATGAGGAATTAGCACGTGTTGTTAGGAGAAGATGCATTCTATTGGGGGCCGAAAATGAGGAGGAAAAAAAAAAAAGTTGATCTTCTGCAGATGAAGCAAACTAGAGGGCGTAACACGGGCTCTTCTGGCACCTTACCTTACCTTTTGCATTTGATGTGCAAGATGCAACTTTGACAGCTTTATTTTGTGTATTTGGTACGGTCCCGAAGAGTATATATATATTTTATTTTTATTTTTAGTACGAAGTGTATATATTTTAAATTGAGACAAACAATGATTATGATTATTGTTAGAATAGTTAGTTTATCGCATCATGAGATGATGATCGGAAGTACCTAAAAAGAGAAGAGCAAAATAAAAGAGTCCGTAACCATCTAACACGTGTTACATTCTTATTCTTATGTTGCAATATTCCCTAAATCCCACTGCTCCTATGTACAATCGCCCTATGCTGGGATCACAGAGACAATTACTAACTTACCCAAAGAGACAATCATGTGTAATACCATAGAACTACTATCAGATCAATTGATTAATAGACTGGATATGGAATCCACACGCACTGCAATTCTAATGTTAAATGGCATGCTTACACGGTGAGTCCATAACCACAGGACAATCAATGACATGCCCTACTTCGTAGGGAAAGGCACATGAAAAAACGAAAAGTCACCATCAAAAAATAATTTTTTGGTTTTTCAAAACAGACTACATGTTTTTGAAACAACAACCAAATAGGTCCTCATTTCTCTTCCTATGGAATTGAGATCACTAGTAATACCTAAGATATTGCACAATAATCTAAGTCCTTTATTTTAAATGAATGATCCAAATTCTGTCACGCCATTTACAACCTAAAACTCTCTTTTTCCAACAGCTATCGTAACTCTCACAAGTCACCAACCTCTCCATTGCACTGCTACTACCAATCTTCCACCACTACCACTACCAAGGTTGGCGACCACCCTTTTAAACCATTCATTTTGGCCTCATGGATTATTCAGCTACCCCCAAGAGGGTGGCGGTTCAACCACCCAAAAGCAATTGTAGGTGGCAAAATCACCCCAACGGGCACTGTGATGGATAGACCATCCGAAAGCAATTAAAGAATAGCCGACTACCTTTAACGGTAGTGATGGTAGCAGGTTAGTAAGTTACCGTGGTAGTGAAGCTGGTGATGGTTACAGCTGGAAAGAGAGTTTTAAATTTTAAATGATGTCGCAGAATTAGGCCATTCATTTTGCAGTTGCTGAAAAGAGTTTTGGGTTTTAAATGATGTGGCAAAATCCGGAATGTTCCTTTTAGATGAACAACCCAAAGTAAAAATATTGCCCGCAATCACAATCCCTCATTGCTTACCCTCTACACTTTTCCTGATGCTTGCAAATAAGTTGATCTTATCAAAACATCATCAGCCATTTCAAAGTTTTGGGGACATACAATTGCCAAATTGCCCATCCAAATAATGTACATACCACCTATCTCACAAAACCATTTGGACGAGATACCAGCTACAATGCCAGAAAGCACTTAAGCAACATGAATAACTTGCCTTGAACATACCTCACGAGTCAATAGATATTTATAAATAAAAAACAAAGCCAGTGTTAATGCAGTTTTCTAGTCAGGCTAGACTAGGTTCAGGTTAAAGTTTACCACGATTGCCAAGTAACAACGCAAACATGTTGAATTGGACACATACACCCACCATGTCAGATTCGAAAAAATATATGTTCAAGTCAAGGGCAGGTTTCTCAAACCTCTTTTAAGTTTTTTTGATGCTTGGAACCTCATCAAAGCCGAGCACCTTCAGACCCACCCCGGGAGAATAAACCCCAAATACCCGACACCACCCGCCAAAATCAAGTAATCTAAGGAAACTCCTAGTGCAAAATCGAACTTAGGATGTCCGAGTCTACGGCTCATCCCAAGCTTGCCCTTTGAACACTAGGCAGTATGCTGACGGGTAAAACCTCTATGAAGTTGAACCACTAGAAAGCAATCCTAGTAAGAAACATCCTAACCAGAAAAAAATCTATGGCAGCATTCTTAGACTATTAGAGAAACGGTATCTGAACTCGACAACAAAAAATTGCTCAGAATATAACATATTACTAGAAAACAATCGGACCGCTATAAAGCAATCTTTTTCAAATTGAGGAAAACCTACCTACTCAAAATCATGAAAAGTATTACAACCGTCTCTGAATAAAAGTCAGCTTCCTCAAAGTTGGCCAAATAGCACTCACCGAGAACACTTTGGTAAAATAAGTTATCTTCGCACATCAATTCCTTCAACTAATTGCAAATTACAGGATCTGAGCAGCTGTGTTCAACTTTTCAGCTAGACTGAGCTGTGTTCTGGTGATGCTTGACAAATAGAGCAAGAGCATATTGTCCTGTACGGCAAAGAAAAAAAGGCACATTGGATAAACAGTGATTATATACACCTGTAGTAAACCAACATTAACCATGGGAACATCCATTTTAAATCTTTGAAAACTAGTTCCACCTCCACGACTATCAAGTTAATAAGAAGAGGCCATTGAGTTCATGGGACCAAGCCACGTTTAATGTTAAGTTAGTCCATAGACTTCATTGTAATTTTTTTTTGGATTAAACAACACAAAAGCTTTAGTTACCTGTAGGCTGTTATTTACAAGCTTATCAAAGGCTGGTGGAGAGAGTTTGGGAAGGGATGATACAGTCTCTGATATAAATCTCCCAATGCTGTTATCCGGAGCAACATGCCCTTCCTGAGAAAAAACATATTACATTTATAATATCGAACAAAAAGCAGGCATGCATGAAATGAGAAGGTATGGTACTTTACCACAACATTGTCAACATATTTGTAGACCTCGTCAATTAGAGCTAATAGCCTTTCCATTGAAGCTTCCATCCCTTCTAAATCATTTGGGAGTTTATCAACCATTGTTGTCTTTAGAATATCATCTGCCATCATGAAATTTATTCTTTGTAAGTTTTGCATGGAGATTACAAGTCCAATTAAAAAAAAAAAAAACATGTATCATTCACTTTCTTTAGATTTAATAAACAAATTGTGAGAGGGAATGATATAAACTTTGAGACCAGGAAGAGGTCTTTGGGGAAAATTTTATCTATGTTCTATAAAACTTTGTATCTTTTGGACAATGGCATTTGTCTCTCCCCTGTTTCTTAGTTTTAGTAACTTTCTTGTTCGTTTTGCCCCTCCTAGTTAAGAGTTCATTTTGTATACTTCCTGTGTACTTAGAGGGCGCCTTACGCTTTTTAATGAGATTGGCTTTTTACTTATAAACAAAAAAAAAAACACATTGTGAGTCCAAGCTTGGACATGTAACCCATAAAAGTGAACAGTGAAGTAATTAGACATATTTTTACGATAAATTCCACAATGAAAGCAGCACCAATTTAAAAAGTTAAAAAAAAAAAAAGTGCTTTTAACTAACTTTCTTCTACATTAATACTCCGATAATTATTATACTCACAATGTTGAGGTTCAATGGCTGACTGAGCAAGTTTCATATGCATTGAACTGATATTATACAAGGACAGTATATTGTTTATGCCAAGTAGGTAGAGGAAGAGTCAGATCAAGATCAGAGATTAACTATTATTTTGTAGACAAAGTGATTTGTATTGCAAACTAATATAAAATGGTAGAATACACACACTAAGTATGCAGTCCCACAGGTTTGAAGCCATTTTAAGAATCCATAAGCCAAGAATTAAATAAAGAAGCATGCATCAGAGAAGCCTTTAACAATCTGCCAAGGATAACAAACCAAATTCAGCGAGTTTAGTCTGCTACTTGACTTAGATGACTGAGAAGCCTATAGAAATTCACCTTGCTCCTTTCATTTTCATACATGCATACAATTTCACTCCTGTTAGAGATATGCCTTTTCACAGAAATAAATATCAAGGGAATGGATGGTGATGACTCCTAGCAGATTGAAGGTCAATACTCTTGTCTCGCTTAGGAAAAGGTGAAATAATCTCAAACAAAAATCTGGATTCTTATTCTTTCAAGCATGACTACTTAAAACTATCATCTTAGCCAGGAAGATCTTGCATCTACATTAAGCAAGCCTTGAGTTTTGTCTATATAATACCCCTTAACTCAAAACTTCAAGAAAGTAAGAGACTTTCATCATCTCAGGAATATTTTTCAGCAAATGTGCACATCATGTTAAGTCTGAGTGTCATTAACAATTTTAAAAGGAATGAGGGACTTCAAGTGATTTCTTACATCCAACTCGTTCAGCTTCAACCATACGAAGATCCAAAGGAATCTCCTGAAATTGTGCAGCAAGTTGCCGGTCACCAAGTGACAAATTGACAGAAACATAAGCTTTTATTGTACCCTTTCCGTTCTCAAATCCCGTATCAACAGTCAAATGAACAGGGTTGGAAACTTCTCTGGAGTAAAATTCATGGATCAGTGCACTACCTCCGGTAACTCCGAGACCCGTTGAATACCTGCATACATTCAAAGAGGCAACATAGCAAACATTATAACTAACTTATGAAATCAAAAACTCCTTCCCATAAACCCCTATATAATCCAACCAACTGCTGAGCAAGCGTCGATTCTACACAAATACTAAAATACCATGAATCTGAAGTTCAAAAGTCATAAAACTGAGCTACAGCTCAGTTGATTTAGAGAGGGTTTCCCAAGCTTGACTGCTGACACCCTTTTTTTTCTTTTCTTTTTCTTTCTAATAAGTAGTTAGGACATGGAGTTCGTTTTCCCTTTTGATAGTTAGTTTGGATATTGGTCCCATACATCGTAACTATCCTTATACCAAATATTTCTACTATTTACCCCATTGTATCTGTTTATCTAAATCCAATCAATGCAGAGGTTAGGAACCAGAAACAGGATCACTTGAACAAACAGGTTATCTAATGCCCGAATGGTAAGTCACTTGGCCCTAGTGCCTCACAAAGCATCATGTCTAAGGTTTGACCCCCCTTGCGTGCAAACAATTCTTTGGGGCCACGCCCACGGGCAAGATCCATAGCTTTACCCAACCTGTGTGGAGGGGACGGTTTGCACGGTGTCCTAGGGATCTAGTTGGGTCGAAACCCCGGATACCCCGATTATCAAAAAAAAAGTACTTAATTTTCTGAAGTCTATAAGTTACAGCACGTGTTTTTGTGTGTTGTCTGCTGATTAGCTGGACAAGCATAACAATTGAACACTCAACCTATAGGATTATCAATACAACAAGAAAAATCAGAATACTCTGCCTATACCAATAACTAAATATTTAAAACATTAAAGAAGTAACATGAGATTTACCATCCAACAATGACTTCCTTGGGATTGACTTTTTGGTGGGATACTAACATGTTGTGATGGTACTCAATATCCAAAGCAACCTGCGATTCCAATAAACATAAATAAAATGATAAAAATAACTATCACAAGCAAAGACCAAACTGAATTTGGTCAGTAGGTCACTAAAACACAATAAAATTCTATCAAATCTCATTTTGATTGCTAAATCATGACAAATATCATTCCATAAGCCTATCTCATATCCTAAATAATGAAAACCAAACATCGCAAAATTTTCAGCATACTTCCCTTTACACTTTTGATTTTCTCGGCAACCAAACAGAACATAATAAAATACCAAGAAGCAGCATCAAATAAATCTTAAAATCCAGAAAAAAAAATAAATAAATAATAACGCGAAATTCGATCTAAATTCGAGAGGGAGTGAGGAGGACCTGGCCGGATAACTCGCTGTGAGGCACAGCATAAGAGTTGCGGATCTCAATGACGCCGTCGGGCGAGATCGAGCCGAGGAGCGTGCCGATGACGCGTTCGGCTTGGTCGGGGCGTCTCACGTAGCAGTCGCATACGTTGAAGATGACCAAAGGTTGAACCTTGGCGGACAGGGTCGCCGAGGACGGTCCGAACTGCAACACTGTGTGCTCGCTCACCGCCATTCTCTGCGCTCGGGTTAGTCTATCTGTGTTCGGTTTGGGCACAGAGAGTGTGTATGAGAGAGCCTGCAGAGAGAGCTAGGGTTTTTTTAGAAGAGTCGGAGTTGAGAGTGGAAATATTCGTTGTAGTTTTTTGTTTGGTTTTTATTGGGCCATCCTCTTTTGGGCCTCACCCTGTTCTATAGATAAGATTTGGGTCTACTGTGACTTGGTCTGAGATTAACTTTATTATTTTGGTATTATTATTTTTCACATTTATTTATTATACTTGATTTTACATTTATTGATGTAACATATTTTAAGTAATTTTTTTTTTATTTCTCTAAAACAGATGATATGAAAAGCAATTTAAAATAAGAGATGACAACCTATAGAAAGTGATGCGAAAAGTAGTGTTACTCAAGCTTTAAAAAGTTTTATCAACGTGTGTGATGACTAATTTAATATGTAAACTTTTTTGTGAAAAAACGAAATAATTTATTGTCCAAAAACCTTTATATAATTCTTATAGAATTAGGAATAATGTTTCCGATACACAAAGTACAAGATGTCCTTAAAGTGAATAATAAGCTTTGTTTGTCTAGCTTTTTCTCCATTTTATTTTTTTAAAAAAAAATAAAAATATTAACAAGCAATACAAAATAAAAGCATTCACAAAAGGCTTAAAATTATTTTTACATTTATATCATATCAAAACATTCTTTTAAAAAAAACAAAAAACAAAACAAAACACCTCCAAAATACAAAATACTTCATGATTGACAATGGGGACTAGTTTTAGAAATCATACTAAGTTGTTTCGACATATAACTACTTGTTCTAAGAATCCATCTTGAATTAGAGTATCAAAGTTTATTTTATGCCATGAGGGTGGAAAAGCATTAGCAGCAAACCTTGCAGTCTCTCTGACTACGCCTCTAAAACTTGAAAATTTTATTATTGAAGGCAACTCCCAAGTAGTTATCAAGACTCTACAACAACCAAGCACAATACTGGAACGGCATATCTCTTCTATTATATCTAGTATTTATGACTCCATCCCAACCTCATTTAGTTGGTGTGCTAGAAAAGTCAATAAAATGCAAACTTATGTGCTCATTATATTAAACATTGAGTTGCAGCTAGATCTTTTTCTGGCCACATTTTCATCTTCTCTCTCCCTCTTCCTTCGATACCAATTGTTAGTAGTAAATATCCCCCCTTCCTTTCAGACTTTAATTTGGACCAAAGGCCTTATGCTTATTTAGTGGTTTATTATTTATTGTTGAAAAAAAAAAAAAAAAAACCCTTTTTCTTTTATTGATATGAGACTCCGATTGAGATATTCATCAATTTGAATGGCATATTGCGAAAAAGCCCATATGGCACACATTTACCTAAATAAAATTAAAGTTTTCCCGTCACCTACTTGGACAAGTAGATTTATGTGAGCTCTTACATATGTGTCACTTAAATTACTAGCAATTTGAATAAAAAATTGCTGAACATCCTTATCGGTCACATTCTACCTTTTGTGAATGTTTTTGTTGTGACACATCATCCAATTTGTTACCCACACGTAACAAGTTCATTCTAAGTCCATATTTTCAATGTATTGGGCCTACAATATATTGATGTTAGAAACTGTTGACCAAGCATTGTTCTATTCGGAAGACATCGCATGTGCCATGTGACCTCTTTAAGGATCTTCGGCCATACAGCACAGATTTTAACTAAACTTTAGCAATGAATATCAATTAATGTCTAGTAAATTAACATTCATACAAACGAGCCAACAACAAAAAATAGATGAATTAATTTCTTATCAATTGCTTTGATCATAGAGTTCCCATGTGATACCACAGAATCGATGATTTAAGAAGTAAATTGTTGGGATGTGGACCATCAATCCCATGTGATACCACAGTGAATCTCATCTTTTGGTACGTCATTAATTATCCCCATGAGTCCCGACATGTGGCAATGGCATATAAGAGTCGTGGAATGCCAAAAAAGAACATGGCAACATGGAAGTCTCCAATAAAGGTGTAACACGTCGCTTATATGATTACGTGGAAATTTACAATAAAAGGCAGCATCAAGTAAAAAGGGATTTCCGTTTCATTCTTCTATGCAATATATTTGCTTTCAAAAGTTATTTCCTTCTATTTATATTAATTTAAGCACCAAAATTATCACCTGTTAATCCATTTTAACAAATTCTTTTACTTAGTTCTTCTCTTCTTGTAGATTCATCTGATCATTATCTCAATACACAGTCAATTGTTTTAAGATAAATATTAGATAAAACTATACGATAGCTTCACTCCTGTGGTAGTTGAGGCTCCATAGAGTAATTATTAAGTATGGAGGCTCAAATAGTATACAAGCCTATGCTGAAATTCATATTGAATCAATGTGAAATTCTCTATGCTCTCTTACATATACAGGTTCCAAATATACAAACGGGTGTAAAGCAAATTGAACTTCGACGTTCATGATGCAGCTGATCGCACAATTAAGCTCGGACAACAAACGTTTCAAGAGAAAATAAAAATGCCCGAAGACTTCTTTGGGCTGTTGGTAGACAAAAACTTTTCAATACTTAAGTTAGCAATAGTGAATTATTTTCCAAGTAAGAGTAACATAAGTTGTGATGTGATTATAATGGGAGTGTACTTGAATTGGTTGCACTTCCTCCCTTATGTGGAGTGTTTACTAACGAGTACCACTTTGGTTAGGTGTCGCCCACTGATAGGATATGATCCTGGCCAAACATGGTGCCAAAATTTGTCCTCTACTTAGAGTTAAATTTTTATGAGATAAAGCTCTAGTTAAATTTGTCCTCTACTTAATTAATTAAGTAATGAAGTCTATCATGATTAAATTTTTTACTTTAAATGAAGGATATAGGTGAAGAGAAGGTTCTAATTTATGATTATCTTTTATAAGGATACGGCTTGGGCGCGGTTACCAAATCCATTTTTTAGATTAATGAGATAATGCCTAAATGATGAGAGCTCGGTGTCTTTATCAGAATAATGCAAATTGACATATTGTATTGAGAAAGGCTGCTAGTCAGACGCATGGGTTTGAGAAATTCAACTAGAGGTACGTAGTAGTTAATATCGAATGCGACTAAAAAGATATAGTGGAGCCACAAAAACAATTACTCTAATAATCTCAAGAGATTAGTCTAGTGGTTGAGGTTTGAGGTCTTTATGAAATATCATTTTATTAGTCTCAGGTTCAAAACTTGTTAGGTGCAAACTTTCTATTGGGTCCAGTCACCCAGGTGAAGCATGCGACTCAATTGTTCAATGCTGAGAGTGGTGCGAGACATTTGACCGAGGATTTAATCGGTCAATTTCAAGGCTCTGGCCTCCATACTCGGTAAGCCTTATGGTGAGCCCAAAGTGCTGTTAGGCCGCAAAGGGTGAAGTCGGATACCTCGTATAAAAAAAAAAAGACAATTACTCTAATAACATATTAAATTATGGATTAATAATAATCAAAGTTTATGGAAAAATATTAATTTAATCATCTAACCATTACTTATTTAACATGCTATTTGCATTTTTTCTTTTTCTTTTTCTTTTTCTTTTTTTTTTAAAAATATTAACTTC
>FXXK01000817.1:215782-239696 GCA_900184695.1 Betula pendula | reverse complement strand
ATATCCGGGATGTTGATTTGAGAGTCTCACGACTCTCGGTATTTCACCGAGAATCTGTTGAATTGATCCGCGATATATCCGGGACGCAGATCTCTCGGTATTTCATCGAGAATCTGTTGAACTGATCTTCGACATATCTGGGGCCTAGATTTGAGGTATCTTGGACTTCGGTATTTTACCGAGAGTCGCGGACTTTTGACCGGTTCATCTTCATTCGAGTGGTCCGAGCTTGGACTTTATCTTATTGAACCCACTTCGTTCACTCGTTTTGGGCCCACGGGCCCATCTAGGGAATATTTTCCCAACAGTTACCCCCCAATTCCCAACCGAGAGTAGACTCGTTTTGGGAATTCAGACATTACCTTTGAAAATGTTCAATCTCAATACCTTTTCTTTCTTTTGTAACTCTCTGCTTGGCTAAGGCACTTTGATCTGTCCTGTGTGTCAACCCAGGGTTGCCTCGAAACATGTGTCGGCCCCTTTATGACGCCTCTTTTTAGGGCACAAATTTTTGAGGAAACCTTTCGTTTGTCACCCCACGTCTTATCCATTTCATCATCATTGCGCCGCCCTTTTCTCTCTCGATTGCAGCAGTTACGGCCGTCTCTTGGTTTTTCCGAGAGTTGACGGCTGTTCCCTTCCTCTTCCCGAGAGCCAACACCCGTCCCTTCATTATCCTTAGGACGAGTTTAAATAGGCTGGCCCACTAAGTTCTTCTCCACTCTCATCGTTTCCTCATTGTCGCCTGATTTTCCCTCTTCTTCAATTGTCTGAAACCCTAACCTTTCTCAAAATCTTCTCAATCACTCTCTCTACCAAATGTCGTCTTCTTTGTTCAGTAAAGATCAATGCCGGTGCGCGAGGGAAGGAATATTCTCAATTTAATCTCTCACTAGCGTATTCTCTGAGAGTAAATAGCCTAGAATCAAGAAGTAACGGAAGATCCCTGATTTGGCGCCTAAATCTCGGAATATCTCGAAAGGCAGGGAAAAAAGATTCAGACACCACTCCGAGTGAGGTATAAAAGGAAGATGAATGGAACAGGAAAGGTACGTGATTTTTATTACGAATACTCTACTCTCAGAATTTAGAAATCTTGGAAGCCTTACTGACTTAGGCATCGGAGCTATCCCCCGCCGGACACCCCCGGCAAGGATCTCTGATTTTTCTTTTTTGTCTAAGCAGATTTCTCGGAATATACACAGGAGCTCCCACTCCCGATACTTGGTGTTCATCGTACCGGAAACTGTTCTAACACCCCTTTCTCCTCTTTCTTTTTTTTTTTCTCTCTCAAAATCAACACCATTTTTAATATTCTATCGATCACTTTTTAACAACTTTTTTTTACTTTTTATATCACATCACTTACTTTTTATTACTATTCAAATAAAAAACTTACTAAAAAAACAAAACTTTTTCACTTTTTCATATAAAAAATTTAAAACATTCTTCTTACTTTATATCACATCATTCATTTCTATTACTATTCAAAAAAAAAAAAAATTAAAAGACTTAACAAAAAGGCCCGAAGACTTTTTGGTGTCAAATATGCGACAGCTCTTTATTGCCATCGTCACAACAACCTTTAGTTGGTTGGAGAGTGTTATTTCATGATAAGGATCTTCAGCCTAAATTCTTAAACAATGTGAATTTATGTCTTTTTTATATTGAATGACGTAAAAAATATTATATATTAAAAAAATGATGTTATTAATGAGAATTTGGTATATTTTAATTAGATTTTTACGCTTTATGTCGTAGAAAAGTTTTGAACAAAAAATTGTCTTTTGGTTTACTGAAGAAGTGTCTCTTTAAAAGTGAATAAAAAAAATTTTAGAATGATCTTTTTTTTTTTGCTGCCTTGTTAACATGCTACTTTTTTAATATATATCATTTTCACGTTGTTCGATACAAAAAATATATAAATTTACATAATTTAAAAATCTACCTTTTTAAAAAAATTGTAATGAATCTTGATTCATTATTTCAACACCAAATATTTACATCCTCATAAATGAGGTAAATCTCACTACCTCGTATCTATGCAAGAGACAAATTCAGTTTCTTCAAAAAAAAAAAAAAATTAAACAAAACAAAAATGAAACTGTGCTTACTAACACTATTTTGATTTCGGTACTCCATTGTTTGGATTATCGTGTTTGTATATTCTCTACAGAAAACAGAATAGATTCACTCTGTGCTAGATTTTGGGAGGATCTCACCAGAGGAAGTGACATGAATCCACGTTGAAGTAATTGTTTCTTGCTCCGTACGGTGGTTTCCAGATCCAAGTCTTTCCTTCACATTTTTGCATGTAGTGAAAAAAAAAAATTGTAAATTGTTCTTCACATGAAATAGAATCGGTTCATGTGAACCACCCTCACATCTGCTTAGAATGGACCATTAAATGTGAAAGATGGACTTACATCTGCAAAGATTTGATTTGTTGATTTCTAAGCAATGGAGCTCTCACAATTTAATCTCTTGACAGGAATTGATAATTCTTCTTTTTACAAGATATAGAAATAGCAGTAACCTAACAAATTCCCTTTTTGTATTTCTTTTAATAATTACAAGTATCGCACCATTCAACTTTCAGGGGAATAAAAATTAAATATAAAATATAATGAGTTTAGACTCTGTTTGTTATTGTGTTTTAGAGAGTATTTTTTTTTTATTATTATTTGAAAAAATGTTTTGATATACTACTTAAAAGTGAAAACTTTTTTTTTAAAAAAAAAAAAATAAGTGTTTTGTGTTTTGGTTATTTGTTAGTGTTTTTTAGAGTTTTTTGTGCATGTTTGTGTTATTTGTTAGGGTTAATGACTTTTTGTATCTATGGTAAGGCTCATAATCAAATGGCTAGCCAGCTCGGTTTAAAAACTATTACAGGTGGTACCTGTATACATCCAATAAATGCAGAAGGTTCTTCCATCCATGTTTAATTTGTCTAATATTTTAACCGCATGTTACGTCAAACCAATCAGCAACTAACATGTGTCTCATACGGCTTATTAATATTATCTAAAAAATTTATAAACCCATTAAAAAAAAATAAAAAATAAATCTAAGGGTGGTTTCGGGTACTCCCATTTAGCCATTTGGGAGAGGCCGAAAAATCCTCAGATTATTATTATTTATTATTTTATATTATTATTATTATTATTATTTTTAATTGTAAGTTTTTTAAAGTTTTTGTTCAATTTTTTTTTTTTTGAAAAATATTAATAAACCACATGTGATAGGTACCACGTTCGGAAGGCGCTGACATGGATTGTTGTAAATTTTATGAATGAAACGTGGACATAAGTACTATCTATGTTTATTGCATGTATACAAGTACGAGTAATGATTTATATAAGGGGTTGATTTGAACAGTAAATCAGCCCAGGCTATTTGGGATTAAAAAAAAAAAAAAAAATCTGAAATTTGATGTGGGGTCTACAAAAATATAAGGGAAAAAGCCTGGGCTGATTTACTGTTCAAATCAGCCCAGGCTCATAGAAATCATTACTCATACAAGTACCCTAGGTGATAATTTTTTTAAACCGATGGGTCGGTTTCATAATGGGCCTTACCACAGGCACCTCAAAGGCATTTAACTTTATTTGGTAATGCTTTTGTTTTGAGAAAAGAAAAGAAAATATAGAAAATAAAAATTCTACCCAACGGAAATTGCTTTAAGCTTGATAACCCTATATATTGACATTTCTACTAAGCTCATGATTTAGAGACTTTGAGCGTTAGTGAGAAGTGATATTTTGAACCATATTCTTTGTGTAGTTTTTGAGTCCGGTAATTTGAAAATTTTGAAAGGATTTAATAAAAAAATTTAACAGATGAAGGAAATTAAAAAAAATTGAAAGTTCAATATACTAAATTGAGAGGTTTTGAACTTTCGGAGTGACAATTCAGGGGACCATATTCATTGTGTAGTTTTTGAGTCCGGTACTTTGGAAATTTTGAAAGAATTTAACGAAAAATTTTAACAGATGGAGGAAATTAAAAAAAAATTGAAAGTTCAATATATTAAATTAAGAGGTTTTGAACATTCGGAGTGACAATTCAGGGGGTAAGTGAAGTTATCTAATTTATTTAAGTGTGATTTTGTACTCTAATAGAGACAGTGATTAGATGAATAAACAATAATTTTGAGTACTTGAGGTGAGATTCCTTTTCCTTTCCACGGAGGTGGTAAGACTTCGCCATACTTTACAGTGGCCAGTAAGACTCTGGTTCAAAGTAGATTTTCTTCATGGTGAGATTCTACAAGTAGCCATATCCTTTAGTAATTTTTTGTTCTTTGTTTCTTGTTGATACCTAGGCTACATCAACCTCCGGGGTCATTATTAAACGCAGACTCTGTTTATGTTCCCTCTTAGTTTCTTGTTTTCTTATACCAGTTGTACTAGCCTAAAATTAAAATAATTTTTGTCACTTTAAAAGATTTTACCAGTGTTCATTGGACGCAAGAGCCTAGGAGCATTACGTGACTTTTTTAAATTTATTATGACTATGAATGTGAGTACGTATATGCGGGTGATCATGATTGAAGTTTGTGTATACAATCATGTTACATGTTTATCAGGTAATTGAATTGCGTCTATCCGATTATTGAATTGCATTTATCAGGTTTTTAGTTAAAAAAATATAAATTTAGGAAAATACTATTTTCAAGTCACATAATTTTGTGACGTTTACTGTTACAAACGACATAAAATTACACTGAACGACGTAATTATTTTTACATCGTTTACTCTTAACCTACATGAATTTGTGTCGATCCCATGTTTAACGTCGTTTAGCAAGCGATATTATAGAAACGATACTAAATGTTTTTTTTTTCTTTTCTTTTTTATTGTAGTGGATGTTTCCCTAATATCGTCGCTATTACCATTTTCATTGTGTATTCGTGTGATTTTGCTGTCTAGGTTATGTTGTTTCGGTTTGTCTCTTGCTCGAATACGAGATGGTAAAAAGATGAGCTATACACTATAAGTTTGTCTCTTCAGATCAGCATCATTAATTTATGAGGATGCTTAAGCTGGTTTTGAAATAATTCTCTCTAAGGAATCCTCCATGAGTGAATAGAAAGAGCTAGCAATAGCATGATGTGATGTTTATTCTTAATCTTATCTCTTTGGGAGATAGCTAAGTGTACGTGAGACTGACAGAATTTAATTTGGAAGGTTTACAATTTTTGGTTCACATTTTTGTGTGGAGTGAAACAAATTGTGAATGGTCCTACGAAAGAAACGGTACCGGTGCTGACAGTGATGTCTTCTTCAGGCATGTAGTACTGTTCTTGTCTTATGAAAAAATCAATCAAAAGGTCATGTTCGTCTCATTTATGAGATGCAAACAAAACAAAGGTTGTTGGTAGTTGGTACTAAATAACCCTACCTAATTATTTCTCCACGAGTGATTTGGGGGCATGTTTTCGATCGAATTGCATTTCTTTTTTCTTTTGTTTTTTTTTTTTAGAATTTAAATATAATTTTTATTCATTTTTAGTTTTACTTTTATCTCTCCAAACATCTCTTCTAAACTATTCAAACATAATTTTAATTTTTTTTCTCTTCAATATTCACAAAGTCAACAAAAAATAGAAAAAAAAAAAAATAGAATTGAATCGAATACCTAAACGAACCCTCATTTCTCCGTGACGTTTTTAGACAAGTGAACCTACACAACCCCATAACCAGAGGGAAAACAACAAAGTAGAGGAACAAGCCTAGAGGAGGCTCAGTTTTGGATAAATCTTATTGTTTTTTTAGTTCTATTCTTCTTTTCCTCTTAGCTAATTTCATTGTATTTTGTTATTTTAACTGGGTCATAAATAAAGTTAACTACTTAGTGTTAACATGTGGTTATTAATTAGGCTCCCACGTAGGCCATGGATACACAACATAAAGCTTTATTAATTATTTTGGTGTAAACATACGATTAAGTGAAAGCAAACATGTGTTAGAGAGTATGTGACAATTCATTTCCACAATTTCCTTAGCTAACACTCTTTTGACATTGTTTGGATTATCGTGTTGGTATATTCTCTACAGCAAACAGATAGATTCTCTCTGTGCGAGATTTTGGGAGGGTCCCACTAGAAAAAGTGACACGAATTCACGTTGAAGAATTTGTTTGGTACTGGTTTCCAGAACCAAGTATTTCCTTCACATTTTTGCATGTAGTGAAAAAAAAAAAAAAATCACTTACCACTTTTAATCTTTTATCATTTTTACAATTATATTCTCAAACTTTAAAAATTGTTAATTTAGAGTTATCATTTTTCAAAAATTTGCAATGTCAATCATTCTGTCCAAATTGATGACTAAAATTACCATATTTCAAAAAAAAAATGTGGTCCATATCATCCTTATAAAAGAGGACGTGATTAAAAGAAAAAAAATTGGTGTTGAAATAACATTCTACATGTTGTTAAAGGGCATTACCTATATGTTGTGCAATAGACTACAACTACAGTAAATAATACAAAATAATCACACGCGTACAAGAATTCATTCTCTTAATATGATGAATGTCCAAAGGTTCATGCTGCAAAAATTCACGTAAGAAAAATCACTTAAAATTTAAAGCTTCAATACATCAAAATCTAACTCACATACAAGAGAAATTCTTTCCCAAAAGAGAAACAAAAATTCATGATTCTGGAGATGGCCATAATTACGTAGGTCATAAACCGAACCACCTCAATTCTATATGTCTTTCTCTCTATCCTTTTATCTCTTTGATTTATCATGTGTTAATTTCTATAATCAAGATACGTGATTCATATGATGATCTGGCCCTCTGTTGGCCATTGTGAACCATGCACCCTCACATCTGCTTAGAATCGACCATTAATAAATGTGAAAGATGGACTTACATCTGCACAGATTTTATTTGCTGCTTTCTAATTAGCAATGGAGCTCTCACAATTTAATCTGTTGACAGGAATTGATAACTCTTCTTTTTACAAGATATAAAAATATCAGTAACCTAATAAATTGAAAGGACTTTGAGCGTTAGTTGATAAGGGATATTAATTTTGAACCATATATTCATTTTGCGAGAGCATGCATCATGTGTTTACGATTCTTGAAATCCTTTGGTTGCAAGATCTAAGAGCGTGCAATGTATCTTGAAAGTCCCACAACTTGTGATAGACGACCAAACGGAGGCTCTTTTCACCATTAATTATCCATATCTAACACATACAGGTGTTGAAATTAGTCTCTCTAATTAAACAATCCTAGCTCCATGACTGAATAGAAAGATCTAGCATTAATTGCAGATAGCTAAGTGTGAGACTGACACGATTTTGGAAGCTTTACAATTTTTGGTTCACATTTTTGTGTGGAGTGAAACAATTAAATAATGTGAATGGTCCTATACGAAAGAAACGGTGCTGGGGCAGTGCTGTCTTCCTCATGCAGTGTTCTTGTCTCATGGAAAGATAAATCAAAAGGTTGTTGGTACTGAAATACCACCACCCAGCTGGCCTAGGCATGTCTCCACGAGTGATTAATTAGAGTTCATTTCTCCATGAATTCTTTTTAGATGAGTAAGCTTTATTAAAGAAGAACAAAATATTACAAATAGAACACAGAAAAAATTATAAAAATGGCCTCTCACACAACATAATTCTCGAAATAAAAAATTTAAGAATTTTTAAAGCCTAAACCCAAAAGCCACTAGACTAGCCACCAAAGTTTCTAAAAACAATAAAATTTATAGGATGGCCCAACCCTATGAAAAAATAAATTATATAGAATGAGTTTTTAAAACATAACATGATACGTTTTCACACTGTTTTTTTTTCCTTCTTTTTGCCTATATATTACCGTTCTTCATAGCCTCATTCCCACTTAAAAGATACATATTACATATGGAGCCCTGATTGGCATAAGCCCAGGCTGAATGAACAGTCATTCAGCCTGGGCAGGAATAAGGGTTAAAAAAAAAAAAAAAAAGTTACTGTTCACGGGCCCATGAACAATACAAATTACTATTCATGTGCTTGGGCTGAAATACTATTCATTACAGCTCATACTGTCTTCTATCTTTACTCTTACATATAACTAAAGCCCCAAGGAGACTCGGTATTCGATAAACCTATTTCTCTTTTAGTTCTAATCTTCTTCTCCTCTTAGCTAATTTCATTGTATTATGTTATTTTGACCGGGTCATAGATATAGTTAACGACTTCTAGTGTTAGCATGTGGTTATTAAGGTCAGACGTACAGGCCATGTTCACATTCACAGACAACATAAAAGTTATTAAATTTTGGTGTAAACAAGTGAAAAAAAACGAGTGTTGGAGACTATATATATATGTGACCATTCATTTCCACAATTTCCTTGCTAACACTATTTTGATTTCGGTATTCCATATATTGTTTGGATTATCATGTTTGAATATTTTCTACAGAAAGCAGAATAGATTATTATTGTTAGAATATATTATGAGAGTTACATGAAATTTATTTTAACAGATCCCACCAAAGGAAGTGACATGAATCCACGTTGAAGAAATTGTTTCTTGCTCCGTACGGTGGTTTCCAGATTCAAGTCTTTCCTTCATGATTCTGGAGATGGTAATTTTAATCTTTTAGATTTATAGCGTTAAATGAATAATCATTAATTTTGACGCTGAGATAGATCCTAGCATGTCAAATGAGACACACGTGACAAATATAAAATAGTTAATTTTGACGGTAAAGTGATAGAAGGATCAATTTAAAATTTGAGTAAAACTTAAAGATCTTATCCTTAAAATTAAAAACTCAATAACTAATTCAATTCAGATGAAGACTTGGAGGTTAAATATGATTTTTTCTATTATTTTATATCAATTCCAGCCAAGAGGTAAATTAAGAGAGTTTATGAAAAATGAAAAAAAAAAAAACCAAAAACAAAAACAAAAAACTATGAACGCTAATCAAGACCTTAAACTGTGTGCATTTTCCTTATTATCTCTCAAATAGTACTACTTAATTAAGTCCATCCTTCAATTCGCTGAAATGCTTCATTTTCTAGTAACAGGGTTGGAGGGGCAGATGGTGATGTATGCATATCTGACGTCATTGATTCATTCATTTCGCATGAACTAAAATGTTAAACGAAGACTTTTTGGTCCGCGGATGTGGGACGACAGCTCTTTAATTATTGCCATTTGTCACAACAACCCTAAGTTTGTTGGAGAGTGTTATTTCAGGAAAAGGAAATGGAGAGGTTCCTGGCCATTGTCCGTTATTTCACGACCTATATCTGCATTCTCATAAATGAGATTGGCTTCTTTATTTTTTATTTTTTTCTAATTCAATGGGGGAGAGAAACGGGCTACAGGGGATTGGCTTCTTTATTAAATTATTGTTTAAAGTTTTATGAGACCTATTTATCCAAATAAATTGTGAGATGTCATGTAACTCTTTCATATGCACTGTTCTTAACAATTTTGACAATAAATTATTGAAAATTTTTATCCAAATAAATGAAGCTAATTTCAAACACACACCCCGTATCAACACAGGAGACAAATCTAAAAATACTTAAATGAAATGGTAATATTGACTGTACTGAGAAAATACGCTGTCAGGATTTAATTTAGGTGCTGTAAAAAAAACTATAACACTTATACTATAATTTTTTTAATGGTTTAAATTTAATTATATTTTCTCTTTCTTTCTTATAAAAAACTTGAAACTAAATTTAAACTCTTAATTAAAATCATAATTATAGCATCTATGCTTTGGTTTTTTTCACAACACATAGCTTTGAACTCAATACAATGAGTTTTATATTTAGTCCGTATTCTATAAGAGCATTAGCAACAGCTTCTCTTAAATCTCATTCTCTTCCTTAATGTAGGAAAAACTGTTAAGAAAGAGCAATGATACAAGTCACTCTCTATGTCTACCTTGTGTCAACCAAAAGTAACATGACTTTTAAAATCACCGTTAGATTAAAAGTCAATAATTATTAATCATAAATTCAATAGTAATTTTGAAAGCCACATCACTTTTGGTTGACACAAGGTAGACATGGAAGGTGACATATATAATTACTCGTTAAGAAAACACAAAAAAGTTCATGGAGCAGCTTCCCTAAGTGTTCCATAAACTATAGAAACACCAAGGGAACCACTTTTAGTTCCTTTCATCTAGGGAACCAAAAGTGGTTCTATTAGCATTATTTTAATATAAAAAACTTTTTTCTCTCCTCTCTCTTTCTTCTACCATTTGTTTAAAACAATATTTAAATTATTTCTCTTTCCTCTCTCTTTCTTCTAGCATTTAATTTAAATAATATTTAATTCATATGGGGAAAGATGAAGGAAAGCTGCTGTAGAGTGCATTTAAATAGGAAACTAAAAAATGGTTTTGTTTCCTACATTAAAGAAAAGTTTAAGGGAAGCTGCTGCTAATGCTCTAATATATTAATATATTACAAAAGCAGAGTTGCCGAAACTAGAAGAGAAATGGAGAGAATAGAAGATATACGAGGAAGAATGAATGTTTATTTCTTCATTATATGTTGCCTCCCTCTCTTCATAAAACCTTTGAATGTGAAACAATCCTACCATGTCTCTCTCTCTCTCTCTCTTCGAAAAATGTATTGCTTTTGTGTTTGGTTCCTGAGAAAGAAAACGGAGCAACATTTTCAAATTCTAGTTTATGTCGTTTTGAACGTTTTTTTATTGTCGTTTCTAGTAGTAGGAACATGTACTTTGTTTTTGGATTCTACTGTTGTGTGTGGTAGTATATGAGTGGTTCCGTTATGCCAAGTGCGAAATAGGAAAGAGTTTTTCTTTGTTTGAAATTTTTTTTTCCTGCTATGCTTTGGTTTTTTGGCAATTTATAGTTCTCTCTTTGTTTTTGAGAAATTGAAGAAACGAAGAAAAGAAATATATTAACTGTGCATTTTAAACAATCTTTCGTTTTTGTTTAGTTTCCAGAAAAGAAAAGGAAAATTAAAAAACAAGAGACGAAAGAAAATGTTTAACGTGGTCTCTTTTTTTCTTAGTACTTATCGTTCTAAGCATCGATCTTGCTTAGATCCAAATGTGGGTTTTTTTTTTTTATCAAAACAAATATCGGTTAGATTTTATGTTCTAAGCACCGATTACCTATTCACGTAGATTGGCCCCTCCACACACAAAATCCTAGGTCCGCCCCCTAGTTTTGCCCCTTTCTTAAAATTCTAATTTGATCCCTGCTGTGAGATTATTGATTACTAACTCATAACCCGCGCTATGCGCGAGATTCTTCATTATAATTCAATTTCAAAACTTAATATAGAACCTTAATTTTAATTTAATCTATATAAATTAAAACATGTTAAAATATCCTTATATATGTAGTTTTTTTTTATAAAAAAATAAAAATTAAAAAAAAAACGTGTCAAGAACAAAAAAAATAGTAAGAAATTAACAGGAATTTTTAATATTGAATTTAAATATAAGACTTATAATTTTAGTAGGTGCTCTTTAATTTATATGGATTAAACTAAAATTAAGGGTTTTATGTTTTAATTCATTTAAGAAAGCCCCTACTAGCATGTGTATATATATAGTACTCGTGGTGGTTTGTAACTTTGTCCCCGTCAATATCAAGCCTCTTTAATATCTCTCTTCTAATGATAAAAATACGAGGAAAAAATCTAAAATTAGTTACTATATGGTTTTATTAAGTAGATGGACCAGTATTCTCTAAGCTTATCTATCCAATTAACTTAGGATTGGGGTCCTTACATTGGGTACAAGTATAGAGTTTCATAATAAAATAAAGAGATAAAAGCAAAGTGTGAGAAAGATACAGAGATTATTGTGGATCGGCCTATGGGTTATGGGTTATGGTTTATGTCTACATGTGAAAACCTTTTTTACTATATCTTTCTTTGTTATTTGATTTAAATACAACACACTATTTATAAAATTTTACAAAGTAATTTGAATAATTTCAAATACAAACAATCTATTCATCTAGACTTTAATGAGATAATTGCAATTTTATAAGAACTGATTTTACATTTTTTATTTTGTATTTTTTTTTTTTTTTTTATCAACGATTTTCAAGTATGTCTGGGAAGGTCAAGAAAGTTATCAAATTTAAACAATATATCATTTTATTTTCTACTTTGTTTGCCTGTAATTTGGATGATGCATATCCCTCACATTAAACAACGTACTAATTGAATAGAACCGTATGACGCAGGGGCAGAACCAGGCACAAATTTGAAGGCAATAGCCCTCTTAAAATCGTCCCTATTACCATTTATGAGGAGCTTAAGCAGGCGTTGAAATAACTCTTTCTAATTAAACAATCCTAGCTTCATAAGTGAATAAAAAGAGCTAGAGAAAGCATGATATGATGTTTATTCCTAGTCTTATCTCCTTGGCTTGCAGATAGAGATAGCTAAGTGTGAGACTCACATGATTTTGGAAGGTTTACAATTTTTGGTTCACATTTTTATGTGAAGTGAAACAATTCAATGTGAATGGTCCTACGAAAGAAATGGTTGTCAATGTCAGCAACAATTAAAGTTGTACAAAAAAAGACAACCTAATTTGAAAGGTTTACAATTTCTCGTTCACATTTTTGTGTGGAGTGAAACAAATTAATGCATGTGAATGGCCTACGAAAGAAACGGTGTTGTCTTCATAAGGCATGCGGATGCAGTGTACTTGTCTCATGAAAAGGTCATGTTCGTCTCATTTATCAGATGCAAACAAAACAAAGGTTGTTGGTACTGAAATAATTAAAACTTTTTAAAAAATAATTAAAAAGTTTCAATGTGAAATATAATTGTTAATGTCTCCCAAACTTCAATTATACAATGCCACCCAAAATTATTAAACAATTGTCAATGTCCTCCAGCTAATGCTAGCAAAAAGACAAAATGACCTTACAAATTTTTCAATAAACCATAAATACTCTTACAAATTCAAAAAAAAAAAAAAAAACTAATAATTTTTTAATTTTATTTAAAAAAATTATACTTTTTTTAAAAAAAAATTTCAATTTGTCAAATTGAGTGGTAGTTTATTTAAAAAACAAAAACCAAAATCTTTATCTTTTTTATTTATTTTAAATTGGCCAATGAGTAGTTGTGTTTAAAAAAATTATTATTATTATTATTTTTGTTTTTATTTTAATAATTTTTTTTTTTATTTTTATTAAGATATTTTCATCTTTGGGAAACATTGACAATTGTTTAATAGTTTGGGAGGACTTGTCACAATTGAAAGTTTATGGAGAGACATTGTCAATTGAGTGACAGTTTCAAGAGGTAAGAATTTCCGTGTATGAATTCTTTCTGATTAACAAAGCTCGATCAATTTTTTTCGAGAGTGAGTTAGCCTTAAATTGAAATAGATTTAAATTGTCATTTTCCCTATCAAATATTTATTAACCCGAAGAAGTTAAAACTCATTGAGAAAGTTTTTCATAAGTATTTTTAAAGCAGTACGCAGTATGTATTTGAGAAAAATTCAAGCTAGCTATGAGTGCTGCTTTCCTTTCCCGCAGTACTACAGAAGGGAGCATTCTTAAATGTGTACGTACGTGCAGCTTCCCTCCAATTTCCTCCACTTTTTTGTCTAGAATATCTAAGACACATGGATGTTGAAGATCTAAGCGTAGATATAGTCACGTATGGACTATATCATCAGCAGTTCCTGTAAGAGAGATGGAACCAGTTCCTAATAATTGGTCAAGTCCTTGTTCTACAAATAATAAAAATAGTTTTTTTATAAATAGTTTTTTTATTTATTATTAACATCAAGAAAAATAATAACAATAATAATAATAATAATAATAATTTTCAACTCTATAAAAAACAATTAAAAAAAAAATTAAAAGTCACCATGCTAATCAACTAGAATTCACAATCTTAATAAAATTTACAATCTCATAGACCAGATAGCAGCCCCCCTCAATCTGATCTGATGCGGGATATAGTTTTATTTTGATTCTATAAGTTAATTGAATAATTAGTATTCAATTTCATGTTTTCTTTAATTTCAAGATCAGTCAAGTTATTTATTATTATTTTTTTTTTTTTGTGATTCAATAAATGAGTTTTGTTCAAAGTGAATTAGATTATGATTTGGGTTTTGGTCGTTGGCTTATTTAATGGGCTTGATCCGAAGTTAATCAAATTAGGGGTTAGAGTTTAGTCTTAAGTCTATTTAAGTGTGATTGTACTCCAATTATAGAGACAGTGATTAGATGAATAAGCAATAATTTTGAGTACTTGAGGTGAAATTCATTTTCTTTCCAGTGGTGAGACTCTGCCGCACTTTACTGTTGGCCAAAAAGACTCTGCCGCACTTCACGTAACCATATCCTTTAGTAATTTTTTATACGTACTTTGTTCGTTGTTGATACCCAGGCTACATCAACCACTCATGAGGTCAACATTAAACCCATACTCTTATTTTTTTTATCCCCCTTCAATTTTTTCTTTTAGTTTTAGCCAATTTTTTCACATGAAACTTTAAAATTTGACTCTCCCAGTTTTCTTCTACCAAATGTACGCCTAAAATTAAAATAATTTTTGTCACTTCAAAAGATTTTGCCAGTCTTCATTGGATGCAAGGGAAGTCTAGTAGCATTATGTGACTGTGAGAACGTATGATTATGAATTTATTATGACTATGAATGTGAGTACGTATGATTATGCCAGTCAGGGGCGGACCTAGGTGAAGGAGTGGAATGTCCCCTCAAAAGTTTAAAATTTTTTTCAAATATATATTTTTATAAATTTGTGTCCTCAAAATATTTTTTTTTATCCCCCTTCAAATTTTTCTTTTAGTTTTACCCAATTTTCTCACATTATAAATTTGACTCTCCCTGTTTCTATTGCGACTATAAAACGAGCTTTTTTTGCCATAAAACTTGTAAAAACTAGATTGCGTTAAAGACTATCGTCAAGCATAATTTGAGGGAGAAGTTAAGTTCTTTGTTGGATCTTTTTTTGTACATGGTCTATAGTAAAATAGGAAACTTGTATTCGAAAAGCAAGTTTTCTTAATTTCTTCTAAGATGATTTTATAGACACGAAAGTTTGTATACTGTAATGACTTACGATTTAATATGAAATTAAATTTAATAGTTCTTTGCTTTTATTTTATATAAACACGCACAAATACAAACACATATAGACAGATTATATGTATCTTTGTGCTTATGTATTTATATAAGTTCGTCCCTCTATACTAAAAATCTTGGTTTCGCCCCTGATGCTAGTGATTATGATTGAAGTTTGTGTATACACTCATGTTAGATGTTTATCAAGTTATTGAATTGCGTCTATCCAATTATTGAATTGTGTCTATCATGTTTTTATTTAAAAACCCAAAAAAAAAAAAATTAGGAAAATACTATTTTCAAGTCATAATTTTGTAACGTTTACTGTTACAAACAATATAAAATTACACTAAACGACGTAAGCACTTTTATGTCATTTACTCTTAAATGACATGAATTTGTGTCGGTTTTATGTTTAACGTCGTTTAGCAAGTGATATTATATAAATGACACTAAATGCCCCTTTTTTAAAATTTTTATTTATTTATTTATTGTAGTGTATATTTCCATAAATAATATGGTCACTATTACCATTTTCATTGTGTATTCGTGTGATTTGGTTGTCTAGGTTATGGTGTTTCGGTTTGTCTCTTCAGATCAGCATCATTAATTTATGAGGATGCTTAACCTGGTTTTGAAATAATTCTCTCTAAGAAATCCTCCATGAGTGAATAGAAAGAGCTAGCAATAGCATGATGTGATGTTTATTCTTAATCTTATCTCTTTGAGAGATAGCTAAGTGTACGTGAGACTGACAGAATTTAATTTGGAAGGTTTACAATTTTTGGTTCACATTTTTGTATGGAGTGAAACAAATTGTGAATGGTCCTACGAAAGAAACGAAACCGATGCTGACAATAATGTCTTCTTTAGGCATGTAGTACTGTTCTTGTCTTATAAAAAAATCAACCAAAAGGTCATGTTCGTCTCATTTATGAGATGCAAACAAAACAAAAGTTGTTGGTAGTTGGTAGTTGGTAGTAAATAACCTACCTAATTATTTCTCCGCGAGTGATTTGGAGGCATGTTTTCGATCGAATTGCATTTCTTTTTCCTTTTGTTTTCTTTTTTAGAATTTAAATATATATATATATTTTTTTTCATTTTTAGTTTTACTTTTATCTCTCCATAAATCTTTTCTAAACTATTCAAACATAATTTTACTTTTTTTTTTCTCTTCAATTTTCATAAAGTCAACAAAAAAAAAAATAGCCTAAACGAACTCTCATTTCTCCATGATGTTTTTAGACAAGTGAACCTACACAACCCCATAACCAGAGGGAAAACAACAAAGTAGAGGAACAAGCCTAGAAGAAACTCGGTATTAGATAAATCTTATTGTTTTTTTAGTTTTAATCTTTTTTTTCTCTTAGGGTGCGTTTGAGATTGCGATTTCATAGACAATAAGTGCGATTTTAAATCAAATCGTAAAAATTGGATTGTTTGGGAACTGCGTTTTTAAAAAATTGCGATTTGAAAACGCAGAATTTTAAATGTTAAACTGCGATTTTAAATGCTAAACTGCGATTTTGCCAAACGCTTAACTGCGTTTTCAAAAATTACGTTTTAAAATCGCACTTTTTTAAATCACTATTTTTAAAATCGTATTTTTTGAAATCGCAATCTCAAACAGGCCCTTAACTAATTTCATTGTATTTTGTTATTTTAATTGGGTCATAAATAAAGTTAACTACTTAGTGTTAACATGTGGTTATTAATTAGGCTCCCACGTAGGCCATATATGGATACACGTACAACATAAAACTTTGTTAAATTGCTAATTAAGTTGCATAGGTGATTTATTATTTTGGTGTAAACATACGATTAAGTAAAAGCAAACAAGTGTCGGAGACCATGTGACAATTCATTTCCACAATTTCCTTAGCTAACACTCTTTTGACATTGTTTGGATTATCGTGTTGGTATATTCTCTACAGCAAACAGATAGATTCTCTCCGTGCGAGATTTTGGGAGGGTCCCACTAGAAAAAGTGACATGAATCCACATTGAAGAATTTGTTTATTGCTCCGTATGGTACTGGTTTCCAGAACCAAGTATTTCCTTCACATTTTTGCATGTAGTGGAAAAAAAAAAACCAAAAAAATTCACTTACCATTTTTAATCTTTTATTATTTTTATAATTATATTCTTAAACTTTAAAAATTGTTAATTTACAGTTATTATTTTTCAAAAATTTACAATGTCAACCATTCTGTCCAAATTAATGACTAAAATTATCATATTTCAGAAGCTTGCAATTTCAGAATGATAAGTAAAGTTTTCCAAAAAAAAAAAAAAATGTGATCCACATCATCCTTATAAAAGAAGACGTGATAAAAAGAAAAATTGGTGTTGAAATAACATGCCCTAACAAATTTTCTACATGTTGTTAAAGGGCATTACCTATATGTTGTGCAATAGATTACAACTATAGTAAATAACACAAAATAATCACACACGTACAAGAATTCATTCTCTTAATGTGATGTATGTCCAAAGGTTCATGCGATAGTGCAAAAATTCACGTAAGAAAAATAACTCAAAATTCAAACTTCCAATACATCAAAATCTCACTCTCATACAAGAGAAATTCTTTCTCAAAAGAGAAACAAAAATTCATGATTATGGAGATGGCAATAATTACGTATGTCATAAACCGAACCACCTCAATTCTATATGTCTTTCTCTCTATCCTTTTATCTCTTTTGATTTATCATGTGTTAATTTCTATATTAATCAAGATACGTGATTCATATGACGATCTGGCCCTCTGTTGGCCATTGTGAACCATGCACCCTCACATTTGCTTAGAATCAACCATTAATAAATGTGACAGATGGACTTACATCAGCATCGATTTGATTTGCTGCTTTCTAATTAGCAATGGAGCTCTCACAATTTAATCTGTTGACTGGAATTGATAACTCTTCTTTTTACAAGATATAGAAATATCAGTAACCTAATAAATTGATAAGGGATATTAATTTTGAACCATATATTCATTTTGCGAGAGCATGCATCATGTGTTTACGATTCTTGAAATCCTTTGGTTGCAAGATCTAAGAACGTGCAATGTATCTTGAAAGTCCCACAACTTGTGATAGACGACCAAACGGATGCTCTTTTCACCATTAATTATCCATATTTAACACATACAAGTGTTGAAATTAGTCTCTCTAATTAAACAATCCTAGCTCCATGACTGAATAGAAAGATTTAGCATTAATTGCAAATAGTTAAGTGTGAGACTGACACGATTTTGAAAGTTTTACAATTTTTGGTTCACATTTTTGTATGGAGTGAGACAATTAAATAATGTGAATGGTCCTATACGAAAGAAACGGTGCTGGGGCAGTGTTGTCTTCCTCAGGCATGCAATGTTCTTGTCTAATGAAAAGATGAATCAAAAGGTCAAGTTCGTCTCATTAATTTAATATGAGATGCAAACAAAACAAAAGTTGTTGGTACTGAAATACCACCACCCAGCTGGCCTAGGCATGTCTCCACAAGTGATTAATTAGAGTTCATTTCTCCATGAATTCTTTTTGGATGAGTAAGCTTTATTAAAGAAGAACAAAAGATTACAAATAGAACACAGAAAAAATTATAAAAATGGCCTCTCACACAACATAATTCTCGAAATAAAAAATTTAAGAATTTGTAAAGCCTAAACCCAAAAGCTACTAGACTAGCCACCAAAGTTTCTAAAAACAATAAAATTTATAGGATGGCCCAACCCTATGAAAAAATAAATTATATAGAATCAGTTTTTAAAACACAACATGATACGTTTTCACACTTTTTTTTTTTGGCTATTTATTATCGTTCTTCATAGTCTCACTCCCACTTAAAAGATACAATATTACAGAGGACTAAAGTCTAAAGGTGACTCGGTATTTGATAAACCTATTTCTCTTTTAGTTCTAATCTTCTTCTCCTCTTATTAGCTAATTTCATTGTATTATGTTATTTTGACCGGGTCATAAATATAATTAACTACTTTTAGTGTTAGCATGTGGCTATTAAGCTCAGACGTACAGGCCATGTTCACATTCATAGACAACATCAAAGTTGTTAAATTTTGGGGTAAACAAGTGAAAGCAAACATAACCTAAATGTATGCATATCTGATGTCATTGATTCATTCATTTCGCATTAACTAAAATGTTAGACGAAGACTTTTTGGTCCCCGGATGTGCGACAGCTCTTTATTGCCATTTGTCACAACAACCCTAAGTTAGTTGGAGAGTGTTATTTCACGAAAAGGAAATGGAGAGGTTCCTAGTCCATTATTTTACGACCTATATTTGCATTCTCAGAAATAAGATTGGCTGGCTTCTTTATTAACTTTGTTAAATATCTTTTACTCATTATTATTGGTAATACACGTGATTCCCATAAGAACCTTTTTTTTTTTTTACTTCCTAAAATTCTAATTTGACCCCAGCTGTGAGGTTATCGGTTATTTTATATCTTGTTGAAAAAAATATATGAATTCCAGCCAAAAGGTAAATTAAGAGAGTTTAGAAAAAACGAAACAGAAAAAAACTATCAACACTAATCAAGACCTGAAGTTGGGTCTATTTTCTTTCTTTCTCTATAAAATATTTTACTACTTAATTAATGGTGTGTTTAGTATTGTAATTTCGTAAAAAAATAAATAAATTACATCGTAAAAAAATATCGTTTGAAAATTGTATTATTTTAAAATTGTGATTTAAAAACGTAAAAAAAATTACAAGTAATGATATACTTTTTTAAAATTATAATTTTAAAAATTTAATTTTAATTTTATCAAATGCTTGAATACATTTTTAAAAATCACTTTTTTTTTTTTTAAACAATCCACCTTAGGTCCATCTTTTCAAAGTAAATGCTTCCTTTTTTTTTAGTGGTTGGAAGTGAAGGTATTTGGAGGGGCAGATGATGTCATGACTCACGCAATATGTCGAACTCTAACACTCGCATTAATTGAGTGATGTATGCATATCTTACGTCATTGTATGGACCTTTCCCTTCGCATCATTCGTTTCACAGAAAACTAAAATGTGAAAATAAAGACTTAAAAGATTTTTCTCATCTTCCAACTGATTGGAGAATTAATTGGTCCCCTTGTGTTTCTGATTCAGGTCCTGAGATATGT
Source organism: Betula pendula (assembly GCA_900184695.1). Lineage (NCBI taxonomy): Eukaryota > Viridiplantae > Streptophyta > Magnoliopsida > Fagales > Betulaceae > Betula > Betula pendula. The sequence continues at coordinate 219,461 of FXXK01000817.1, read as the reverse complement.
CGGGACAACCCTTGGTTTGTTGGAGAGTGTTATTTCAGCAACACATAGGGTATGTTTGGCATAGTTGTAGGTTAAAGTTGGGATTGATGATTTTTTATGTGATATAAAGTAGAAAAAATGTTGTAAATTTTTTATATGAAAAGTAAAAAAGTTTTATTTTTTGATGAATTTTTTATTTTAATAGTAATAAAAAGTATTTTATGTGATATAAAAAATAAAATAAAAAATTATTAAAAAATGATTGATGGAATATAAAAAATTAAATTTTTTTTTTTTTTTTTAAAAAAAACTCATGAATAGTGCAGACCTAACTTTTGCCAAACATTGCCATTTTTACTCAATATGAGGTATATTTATAAGCAAATATGATCACAAAGACATTCGTTAACCAAAGATGGAGTACAACAAATATTGAAGATAAAAGGGAAAAATATACATATTTCTTCGAACTACCACCCTAATGTTGATGTCCTCATTAAATTACTAATTATGTCAATCTCCTCTCTAAATAATCAAAAGATGTTAATGTCTCCCATTTCAAAAATACCCTTAATAGTGCCCTAGTAATTGCTAACTCTTCCGGTTTAAATTGAGTTTCGAGCTCATCTACCTCTTTAACGAACCTAGGTGCAAAGGAGTTGTTCAACCGATTTCTGACACTTGGACAACAACCCACAAAGTGCTCCAACAATCTCGTGTAGCACGTGAGCCAACATTCCTGGGGCCCAAAAAAGGTAGCCCTCAACACATATGATACAAATATAGTTGAGTTTATACAAATTTGATTTATGAACCCAACTCGTTTTGGGCCGACTTTATGTTAGTTGAAGTCCATTAATATTCGAGATAAAATTATTGATTAAACGCGATTCTTTAATTAAATAAATCTTGTAAGAGTTTATTTTTTAAATTTTTTGTGAATCTATAAGAGTTTGTTATTCCTGAATAAGATGCATTTTTTTGTTAGATCCTAGACCGGCATTTTTTTAAAAATTTAAATATAATTTTTATTCATTTTTAGCTTTACTTTTATCTTCTCAAACATCTTTTCTAAATCATCCAAACATAATTACAGTCATCTTTCTTCGGTATTCACAAAGTCAACAAAAAATAAAAAAATTAAATCGAACACCCAAACAAACCCTCATTTCTCCATGATGTTTTTAGACAAGTGAGCTTGCACAACCCCCAAACCGGAGGGAAAACAACAAAGTAGAGGAACAAGCCTAGAGGTGGGTCGGATTCGATAAATCTTTTTGTTTTTCTAGCTTTAAATCTTATTCTCCTCTTAGCTAATTTCATTGTATTTTTTATTTTGACTGCGTCATAAATAAAGTTAACTACTTAGGACACGTTTGGTACGCGAAATGGCTATTACAAGGAATAACTTTTATTAAGAATGAAATAAGTGGAATTAATTAGCCTTGTAATAATCATCACGATGAATGATTATTCATTCAATTGAGGTAATAGATATTCCTCTAAATTTAAGAAGAATAGTTATTCCCTCAATTAGTGGAATAGTCATTCTCTCATGGTTTTCGTGATGATTATTTCAAAACTAATTAATTACACTTATTTCATTTTTACTAAAGGTTATTCCTTAAAATAGTTATTCCGCGTACCAAATATGTTCTTAGTATTAACATTTGTTATTAATTAGGCTCCCACGTAGGCCATGGATACACGTACAACATAAAACTTGTTAAATTGCTAATTAAGTTGCATAGGTGCCTTATTATTTTGGTGTAAACATACGATTAAGTAAAAGCAAACAAGTGTCGGAGACCATGTGACAATTCATTTTCACAATTTCCTTAGAACACTCACATTTGGCTCAACAAAGTAGCTAAAAAGTTACTTTATTGAGTCCTGTAACAAAATTTAAAAAAAAAACTCCCACATCCGGATCAATAAAATACCCAATTTTTTGCTGAGCTGCTACAGTGCTCAGCAACTTTGCTAAGCACTATAGCTCACCAATCCATATTTTAATTAATAAAATAATAATCTCTCTCTCTCCTCTCTCCTCTCTTCTTTCTTTTCTTTTTCTTTTTCCAGTGCCCGCTTTCCTCTTTGGTATTTTTTTTTTTTTAAGTATTCCTCTTTGGTATTGAATGTTTCATTTTTTTTTTTTTTAAAAAAAGACCTTTAGAAAAAGATAATTTTTTTTTTTAAAAAAATGACCATTATGAAAAAAAAATGAATTTTTAAAAATATGATCAATAAAAAATGACAAATTTTAAAAAATATAATTGTTAGAAAATGATAAGGTTTCAAAAATATGATTGTTGGAGAAAAAATAAAAAAGGAATAGATAATGAATATTTAAGCTAAGAGCACTCACATTGGGCTCACCAAATGTTTGGCTAAATTTTAGCTAAAACATCACTTTTTCTATTTTAACTAACAACTTTTCAAAAGAACCTACATCCGGCTCAGCATTTTAGCTAACAACTTTCATAATTTCATTTAAATATTCATTATCTATTATTTTTTTATTCTTTCTCCAACAATCATATTTTTGAAGCCTTTTCATTTTTTAACGGTCATATTTTAAAAATTTAATTTTTTTCATAATGGTCATTTATTTATTTTTTTTAAGTTTTCTAATGGTCTTTTTAATAAAAAAAAAAAAAAGAGTTAAAGTTTGAATAGATGATGCACGGCTGAGATAGCATTGAAGGATTGAAGTTTCAAATTTTCAATAAATGATGAAGAGATGAAGAAAGGAAGCAGGCGTAGGAGAAAAAAAAAGAAAAAAGAAAGTGGAGAAGAAGGATGTGCGAGAGAGAGAGATGAGAGAGAAAAAAATAGTTTTTTTATGAGTTTGTTGAGTTACAGTGCTCAGCAAAGTTGCTGAGTACTGTAGCGGCTCAGCAAAATATTGGGTATTTTACTGAACCTGATGTGGGAGTTTTTTCACAAAAATTTGCTACAGGGCTCAACAAAGTAGCTAAAGTTGAGCCCAATATGAGTGCTCTAACACTCTTTTGACATTGTTTGGATTCCAGTGGTTGTATATTCTCTACAGAAAAAATAGTAGATTCTCTCTGTGCGAGATTTTGGGAGGGTCCCACTAGAGAAAGTGACATGAATCCACGATGAAGAATTTGTTTATTGCTCCATACGGTACTGGTTTCCGGAACCAAGTCTTTCCTTCACATTTTTGCATGTATTGAAAAAAAAAAAAAAAATTACTTACCACTCTTAATAGTTCATCACTTTTCCAATTATATTCTTAAACTTTAAAAATTATCAATTTAAAATTTTTATTTTTCAGAAACTTGCAATGTCAAACCTTTTCGTCCAATAGCATAATGTAATGTTTATACTTAATTTATCTCTTTGGGAGATAGAGATATACTTCCCCTCTGTATATACTACAAAAAATTGTCAATATTTCAATATAAGCAAAAAAAAAAAAAAAAGCCTAAATATTTTTCAATAACATAAAAAATATGCTTTTTAAATTAGGAAAGAAAATAAAAACTATTTAAAAAAAAAAAAAAAAAAAAAAAAAAAAAAAAGAGAGAAGAAGAAGAAGAAAGTGGTTCGAAAACAATCCTAAAGTTGACAGAGCCACCCCCACATAGACTCATGGTGTCAAGTGTGTAGAACCAAAGAAACATAGAGATGAGAAGGCATCTCCGGATTATGATCGTCTCCAATTCAAATG
>FXXK01000817.1:175701-204288 GCA_900184695.1 Betula pendula | reverse complement strand
AATTTTGGAGAGAAAGTTTTTTGGGAGAAAATGAAATGAGATTGTTGTGTGGGGGAAGGGATTTGACGAAGAGATGCAGGTTTTTCAAAAAAAAAATTTTTTAATAAAATGGAGACGTGGCATGTGCCACATCATCGGTGTGAATACTATTCATTCACACCGGTGTGTGGCATATCATTACTCCATCTTTAATATCCGTTGATTTGGGCCAAGTGTTAATAGGCTCAATAAGTATGACCCTTCAATTTGAAAATGACCTTTCAATTTGAAAATCTATGTATGGGATCTTCAGACATTTGTATGGGACTGGGACCCTGTACGGAGAATCAAGGTATCTCTGATATTTAGATCTTTCCCGTACCATTCAATAGTTACACAATAAACTAATTTATTTTTAAAAAAAAGTATAGTAAATTAAAACGTTGAATGAAGACATTTTGGTCTCGACATGTGCGACAGCTCCTGTACAAGGACAAGGAGGATATAGGGGCGGCTCAACTTCTAGGTGGATTAGTCAATTGTTTAAGGCCTCCAAATTAATAAGGCATTAATGAAGATTTTTTTCATTAAAAAATAAAAAATAAAAATTAAGCCCTAATTATAGTCAATATTCTCTAATTAAGGGCCCCAATTAATAAATATTAATGAAGATTTATTCTATAAAAAAAAAAAGTAATGCCCTAATTATAGTCAATATTCTCTAATTAAAGCCCCAAATTATGGTAAAGTGTAAATAAGTAATTAATAATAAGTTTTGTTCACACGTAATTAACTAATAATTACGGTAATAAGTAATTATAGTCAATATTCTCAAATTAAGATCCCAAATTAAAATTGATAAAATCATACTTAAGTTCAATAATGTTATAAGAAAAATTTAATGAATTAGCCGTATTATCAATTGAAAAGGAAATCTTAGAAAAACTTGAGTATAAATCCTTAAAAGTGAGAACAATGATTTTTAAATAAAAATATAATATTTAATTAATATTAATATTTTTTTTTTTAAAAAAAAAACCTCATTTAAACTCTTGCCTTAGGCCTCAAAATGTATCGAGCCGGCCCTGGGAGGATCAAAGGCTGTTTGGGAAATACACAGCTTTCTTTTTGCCATTATTTTGTCAGACTATTCAGAGTAGCGTCTGAAAAGTTTTCTTTTCTGAGAAACACCTTTACACTACCCAAAATCTTCTTGGCGATATTGAATCTTTGCTGCACGAGAGTGACACTCCCGCACAGGATTAAGAATCCAACAATTTTTTTAAAATTTTAAATTTTCAAATTACATTATTTCAAGGTTTATAAAATTCAACATATTAAAAATATGACATGTTACTGAGACAATCAAAAAGAATTTTCTCTTTCAAAATGATTTTTTTAAATTTTTTTTTTGAATATACGTTTCTTCTTTATAAAACCAAAATATAGTTTTTTGTTAAAAACTTTTTTATAACATAAAGAGCAAAAATATGATAAAAACATATTCAATTCTCATAAGTAACATACCACTTTTTTTAACATGTAGCATTTTCCAAAATAGTGCAATTTAAGAATTTAAAATTTTTTTAGTATATAATTTTAATAAAATTATAGTGAATCCTAATCCTACCACACTACCTACAATTTTCAGAAGCCCCGTGAGAAGACAGCGGATCAGGTGGCTGCTCTCTCACAGTGAACAACTTCAAAATATATTGCGGTGGAAATATTGCGTCAAGTCATGCACAACCACAGTTGATCATTGGAGTGCAGTAAAAATAATTTGACGGTACTTGAAACACACCATGGAATATAGTCCGTTAATTCGAAGTCATTCCACTCCATGTCTTCAAGGTTTCTCATATGTTGATCGGGCGGGATGTCCTAATAATAACATGTCAACAAGTGGATATTGTTTTTCTTGGTAACACATTGATTTCATGGAGCTCAAGTAAATAGAAAACTATTTCTCGTCAAAATACCCACTTCGGGTCTTGGGTCATGCCGTGAACAGACCCACAGTGGGGTTTGGTTGTGACCCAGCCATGGGTCACCGGACCCACGACCGTGGGTTAGAATCTCATGTTGCCAAGCCTAGTTCTTGTCCGGTATCATCCCCTATTGTTGCTGCACCTACTTCTAAGTTTGCAACTCTTTTGGCTCATCACATAATGTCAACTCATGCCATCCACCAAATCTTCAAACCAAAACAGTTTTTTGAAAGGATAATACAGTATCCATCACCACGTGCTCTCATGACTTTCGTAACAGATACTTCAATTGAACCCACTTCTTTCTCCCCATCATCTAAAATTCCTGAATGGAGACATGATATCAATGAGGAATTTTCTGCCCTCATGCACAATGGGACATCGTCCTTTGTTTCACATAACAAAATATGAATTTGGTATAGGCTGCAAGTGGGTTGTCAAGCAACAATCTGATGGGTCTATTGAACGTTACAAGGTACATATGATTGAGAAGAGATTTCATTAACAACATGGTGTTGATTATGGTGGGACTTACAGCCCAGTTGTCAAATAGGTTACAATCCGGACCATACTCTCCCTTTCCATTTCGTCAAATTGGTTCGTAATTAGGTAACTTGATGTAAAAAATGCCTTTTACATAGGGTAATTCATGAGGATGCCTTTGGGCTCGTTTGAGTGTTCAATTTTATTTGATGTTTTGTTGATTTTACGGATATCGAGAAGAAAAAAATTGAAATTATATTAAATGTTTAGAAAAAATATTTGAGTTAGTGAATATATTTGAAAAAAATATAATTAATAAAATTATATTTAATTCTTAAAATAAAAAAAAAAAATAAACTTAAAGAAAAAAAAATATGGGGTGGTTCGAAACCACCCCTAGGGGTGGCCGAGCCACCTTCAAATGTGAGCCACCCCCAAAAATTGCTCAGGGTGGCTCCATATTATTATTATTATTATTATTTCAGTTTTTTTTTTTAAATAGAAATATTATTTTTTGAGTTGGGTTGAATAAATTTGAGTTGTGGAAGATAATTAACTTTTAAGAAGAATTGCGTTAGATTAAAAAAAAATTAGTACCCAAATTCTCGTTGGGGATCGTTTGAGTGTCAAATTTTATTCGATTTTATTTGATTTTTTGTTGACTTCATGGATACCGAGGAAATTTTTTTTTGAAATTATGTTTAGATGGTTTAGAAAAAATGTTTTGAGTAGGTGAATATATTTGAAAAAATATAATAAAATATTATATTTAATTCTTGAAAAAAAAAATTATGGGGTGGTTTTGGGTGGCCAAACCACCTCCAAACATGTGGGGGTGCATTGGCCACCTCTGAAACGTTTGAGGGTGGCTCAACCCCGAAAATTGTTTGGGGTGGCTCGGCCACCCCCACGGAGTAAATCGGCCATCCCAAAATGTGGATGGGGTGGCCCCTCAATAATTTTTTTTTTCCAGTTTTTCTTTTTTAAAAAAATAAAAATATTATTTTTTATATTATTTTTTGAGTTTGGTTAAAAAAATTTGAATTGAGTTGAATAAATTTGATTGGTTTAAAATAGTTGACTTTTGGAAAGAATTGAAAAGAATTAAGTTAGATGAAAAAAAATCTGGAACCCAAACAGGCCTGCAAAGTCACTAAAATTTATTCATCCTTCATTTCCCAACCATGTCTGACATTTACGCAAAGCTTTATATGGTCTTAAAAAGGCAATTAGGGCCTTGTTTCCAAGACTAAGTTCACGCTTGATTGAATTGGGTTTTATGGGATCCACGACTTATATCTCATTGTTATATATAACAATGGACCACATCTCATCTACATATTAATTTATGTAGATGATATTATCATTACTGAACCTAACTCTGAGTCCATTTGTAACCTCATTCGATCCTTATAGAATGATTTTGCCTCGAAAGATCTTGGATATTTCCATTATTTTCTTGGCGTTGGGGCCTTGCGTGATAAGGCTGGTTTGTTTCCTACCTAACGTCGCTACATCTATGATTTGCATAAGAAATCCAATGCGTTTCATGCCAAACAAGTTTCTATTGTCCCATGTCATCTTCAACAATATTGTCTCAATTCACTGGTGCATCTTCTCTGAGCCGACACTTTATAGAAGTGTGGTTGGCTCACTGCAGTACATTGCTTTTATTAGGCTATATATATGTGGCTTTTGATGTGGAAATGGTGCGTCAATTCATGCACAACCCCACAGTTGATCATTGGAGTGCAATAAAAAGAATTTTACGGCACTTGAAACACACCATGGAATATGGTCTGCTAATTCGAAGTCATTACACTCCATGTCTTCAAGGTTTCTCATATGCCCGGGTGGGGTGTCCTGATGATCGCAGGTCAACAAGTGTATATTGTCTTTTTCTCGGTAACATATTGATTTCTTGGAGCTCAAATAAACAGAAAACTGTTTCTCGTCAAAGCAAGGAGGTGCCATTGCAAATGGCAAATGCCACGGTTACGTGAATTAGGGGTTCATCTCCATACTTTACCAATTCTATGGTGTCACGTATCTCACAGTATCTCACGGCCAATCCTCTTTTTTATGCGAAAACGAAACACAGAAAAAGACTAGCTAGCTAGCACTTTGTGCGTGATCTTGTTGCCTCTCGCAAACTGATCATGGTTCGATTTATCTCCTCTAATTAAGGACCAGCTGGCTGACACGTTCACTAAGCCTCTACCATTGACGAAATTTTGCTCTCTTCGGGACAACATCAACGTCCGAGTCCTCCCGTTGTCGTTGAGGGGGCGTATTGAGGCACCTTTTGATCCGTGGACTTTTTAAGATAAAGTTTGTAAAAAGAACCAAAGTTTTTTGGCAAGTATATAAAATTATATAATTATGCATAATCTTCTTATACTTATATTTAATTATTTAATATTTAAAATTTAAATTTAATATAATTTTATATTATTCTAAATTACTATTTTATTCCAATTAATATTGGAATAAAATATTAATAATTTATAAATTATAAAAAATCAAATTAAAAAATGAATTTCAAAAAAATTAAGAAAAGCCTTTTGCTTTTATATATATATATTCCATTTGTTTGGAAGTATGCCCACGTCAAGTTCAATATTGGTACTTGAACTGAATGTTTGGTTCTTGGCATCAATTTTGAAGTATCAAATTGCATAAACTAAATCATTCTTCACCAAATGAACATTTATATTTGTAAACTCATACTAAGATTACAACTAGTTTTCTGGAGAAAAAAAAAACTATGACCAAACTAAGAACAGAATCATTATATGAGAGGACTGGGATCCAATGAAGGAAATGTGAGGAGCTGTGAATTGCAAACTAATCTAGCCATGTCTTGCTGATCATCTCCTGTAAAAACAATCAATTGCAAGGGTCCAGATTTAACAAAAAAAATTTAACCAAATGTTGACATTTTAGCGGTGGCCTTCTCCGGAGTTTTTACATCTCCTTCTGTCTCTCTCCCACACAATATTCACAAACTCCAGATCATTCCACTACCTTCAAAAAGGGTAAGACCCATGAATCCCCAACCACTTCTCCGCCCAGTACTCCCAGTGGAGAAGGTCACCACTAAAACGACAACATTAATTGAGTAAAAGAATTTTTGGTTAAATCTAAACCCTTTGTTGCTTTTAAAAGAGATGTATTGTAGTTTTTACTACAACACATAAACCGATCTTGTTTTTCACCATGACAAACTGAGCCACTCCTAAGACCCCTAGAGCCAAAGGCCATCGAACCACCTCCAAACAGGCCGAAGGGGGTGGCCGGAGCCACCTCTCCATTTTTTTCAGTTTTTTTAATATTTTTAATTTTTCTATTTTTTTAATGAATTTTTTAAACTTTCAAAGATATATTGTCATGTGTCACCCCATTTTTTGAACATGTGGACTTCTGTCAATTTTGTGGATGGAAGTATTATATTAATTTTAAGCCATACGCAAGGTATTATCTATGATATGATTTGAAACCTAGGTGGATAAATAAAGTTGTTAAACTATATTGGGCCAATGAGGGCTTAACCTTTAAAATAAAAACACTGATATTGGCATAGAACTGTAGTCGCTAAAATACAAATACCGCGAATGCTAAAACACACACAGACTTCCCACAATTTTTATTGCTGAAATATCATAAACCACTTACAAAGTTTAGGATTACAAGCTAGCTATTAAGCCGAGGAGGATATCACAAGCTGAACAAGATTACAAAGTTCGGATGCCATTGCAACTAAAAGCAAAGTGCGCACTCCGGCCAACGAACGCTAAATCACAGATTGTTCAATTTAACTACATGCATGACAAAAGGCCTAAGGAAGTTCCAAAAAGTGAAACCCATGACAACAAGTCCAACAACAGTTGTAGTGCCTCTCCAAAAATCACGGAAATACACGCTTGTCAGGGTTGCCAAGATGCGGTTTCAAGGGTTATCACGGTACTCATTAATCTCTTGACACAGAGCGGAGTAACAAGATCCAACTACCACAACCTCAATGCAAAGGTTGTTAATTAGAGCCGCCACTGCAGCGTTGCTACCAAGCTCGTTAACAATGACCTTCTTATCAACAAGCAAAGCCACATCTTTTTCAGTGTCGATAAGATAGTCCAACAGCACAACATAGTTGCAGATGTTAACAGAAAACAGAGGGAAACAGAGTTTTGTATTGAATGTAAAAAACTGAAGAATGAATACAATGAGTTACTGTTTACGTCTTAGACTATATATACATACACGAGAGGAGTGTTTATAAGCTTACACGTGTAAAACTGATTTCTAACATATAACTAATCAGTAACTAATCAGTAACTAATTATCTAACCAACTAAGATGCACAGCTGTTAATATACAGCTGTGATGTAAATCATGTTACGCCCCCTCAAGATGGATGGAATATAGTATGAACATTCATCTTGGAAAGTAAGTGATGAAATGAAGTTCGTGGCAGAGGCTTTGTGAGAAGATCTGCAAGTTGGTGAGGAGAATGTATATGAAGTGTGCGAATCTGACCCTCAGAAATTTTGTCACGAACAATGTGACAATCTATTTCTATATGTTTGGTTATTTCGTGATAGACAGGGTTAGCTGCTATATGTAATGCAGCTTGGCTATCACAGAAGATCAAAGCTGGTTGAGAATGATTAAGCTGAAGATCCTTGAGTAGTGCAATTAACCAAGAAAGTTCACACGTTACAGCAGCCATTGATCTATATTCTGCCTCAGCAGAAGAACGAGAAACAGTATGCTGTTTCTTTGATTTCCAGGAGATTAAAGAATCACCTAAGAAAACACAAAAACCAGTTACAGAACGTCTGGTATCAGGGCAACCAGCCCAATCTGAGTCACAAAAAGCCTTGAGATGCAGAGACGAAGAAGCTGGAAATAAAATTCCCTGACCAGGTGAAGACTTAATGTAACGAAGAACTTTGTATGCTGCATCCAAATGTGGTTTTCGTGGAGAATCCATGAATTGGCTAAGGAGCTGAACAGAAAAAGAGAGGTCTGGCCGTGTAATGGTAAGATAAACCAAACGACCAATCATTCTGCGATAGACAGTGGGATCACTGAGTAAATCCCCTTTTTCACGAGAAAGCTTAATATTAGGTTCCATAGGAACAGGAGCTGGTTTTGCAGCTAAAACACCAGCATCATCAATGATTTCAAGTGCATATTTGCGCTGTGAAACATATATGCCTTTAGAGCTACGAGCAATTTCAAGACCAAGAAAGAACTTCAAAGGTCCAAGGTCCTTTAACTTGAAAGCAGAATTAAGAAATTCAGTAAGAACTGAAATTGCTTGAGAGTTATTGCTTGCAATGACAATATCATCAACATACACTAGAAGAGCAATAAAAGAAGATTCTTGAACTCTTGTAAATAAAGAATAATCTGATTTTGATTGTGTGAAGCCGTGTCCAATTAAAGTGGTTGAAAATTTGGAAAACCACTGTCTGGAAGCTTGCTTCAAACCGTATAAGGATTTCTGAAGATGACATACTTGAGACGCCCCCTTACTAGCATAACCAAGAGGAAGTTGCGTGTAAATTTCTTCCTGCAAGCTACCATGAAGAAATGCGTTATTAACATCTAACTGATGAAGATGCCATCCATGAATGGATGCAAGAGCAAGAAGTACTCTGACAGTGGTTAGTTTAGCCACTGGAGAAAATGTATCACAATAGTCCAATCCCTCTTTTTGAGTATATCCCTTTGCAACGAGACGAGCTTTATATCTCTCAACTTCTCCATTGGCTTTATACTTAATCTTGTACACCCATTTGCAACCAATGGGGTGTTTGCCTGGAGGGAGAGTAGTGACAATCCAGGTGTTGTTATCCTCAAGGGCTTTAATTTCAGCAGCCATGGCCTCACGCCATTGAGGAGAAGAAACTGCTTGATGATAAAACTGAGGTTCTACTTGAGAAGAAAATAAGAGGCTAAAGTGCTTGTAAGAAGGTGAAAGCATTTGATAACCAAGAATAGAATCAAGACTATAGGGATTACCTGATTCAGAAGATGTTCTTGGAAGAGTAGTTGAAGAGAAGGATTGAGCAGCCAAGTTATAATGATATTGCTGTAAATACCTTGGTTTGCATGTAAGTCGAGTAGATTTTCTAAGTGGAATTGAAGGTGATGTATTTGAAGAATGAGGAGTGATTGTATGAAGATTAGGAGATACTGCAGATTGAGATACAGCAGGTTGAAAATGTGAAGAAGGACATGAAGGAATTTGAACTGGTATAGTATTTGAGACAGTAGGATGATGATGATGAAATTCAAATTGTGAAGCAGGCAGAGGGGATGGTAATACCAAGCAGCCATTTGAATCAAATTGAGTATTAGGAGAAGCAAAAGGGAAAATGTGTTCATGGAATATGACATGACGAGAAACAAATATGGACTGATTGGTAAGGTTAAGTAGTTTATAACCTTTAATTCCAATCGGATAACCAAGAAATAAGCATGGAAGTGCCCTAGGATCAAATTTTGTTCTATCTCTAAGTAAAGTAGAAGAAAAACAAAGGCATCCAAAAACTTTTAGATGATTATAGGATGGAGGTTTAGAAAACAATAACTCATAAGGAGATTTGTTTGACAGATTGGGAGTAGGAATGCGATTAATGATGTGTGCAGAGGTTAAGATGCAATCTCCCCAAAATTTTAAAGGTAAATGTGCTTGAAACCTTAAGGCACGGGCAACACTTAAAAGGTGTTGATGTTTACGCTCCACAACAGAATTTTGTTGTGGAGTTTCAACACAACTTTTCTGATGAATAATGCCTTTAGAATGATAAAAATCAGGCATATGAAATTCTGAACCATGATCAGAACGAATGATTTTAATATCAACATGAAACTGAGTGTGTATTAAAGCAAAAAAATTTTGAAGAAGTTGCCTTGTTTGGGATTTAGAATGTAGCAAATAAACCCAAGTATAGCGGCTGAAATCATCAACAATGGTGAGAAAATAACGACTGCCATTTATTGAATGGACCGAAAAAGGTCCCCAAATGTCACAGTGAATCATCGCAAAAACAGATTGAGATGTTGAAGTACTAACAGGAAATGAAAGTTTGCGCTGTTTTGCCAAAGGGCAAACAGTGCATACATCAGTGGAATTACAATCAATAGAAGGAATTAAAGATTGCAACAGCTTTATTCTAGAATTAGAAACATGACCTAAACGGTAATGCCACACATTGGCTGAAACAGATTTGAATGGAGAAGCTGTGAAGGATGAAGCATTGACACTTGCTGTGATGGAAACAGGGGAATGCAACTCAGAGGCATTCTGCAGCAGCAAATGAAATAGGCCACCTTTCTCCTTACCCAACCCAATCGTCTTCCAAGTGAGCAAGTTCTGAATGAAGCAATAACCACCAAAGAAGATGAGACAACATTTAATATTTTTGGTAAGTTTACTGGCAGAGATAAGGTTGAATGAAAAAGATGGGACACAAAGAACATTTACAAGGATGAAATTATTGGAAAGTGATACTGTGCCTATATGAGTTACTTCAGCATAAGCACCATTAGGTAATCTAACTTTTCGAGATACAATGAATGTAATGGAAGTAAAAAATTTGGTGGAACTGACCATATGGTCAGTTGCTCCAGTGTCAATGATCCAAATACCATTATGACATGGATTATGTAATTTGGAAGTATGTGAGACAGAGAAAACAGAATGTAATGTAGGATTACCTGCCATATTGGAAAACACATGATCTTGAGTAGGAGATGCACTACCTACTTGATTGGCAAAGGATGAAGGTTGAGCCATTTGAGGTTGAATTAAGGCTAGCAGTTGCTTACACTGCTCTGGAGTGAGAGGTAGAGAAGGAGGTAATGACTGAGTAGCAGAATCTTCAGAAGATGAACCCTGGACTTGATGAGCAGAATGATTATGAATTCTGGTTTTGTTATTTTTGTATCCCGGAGGGTAACCATGTAGTTTATAACATTTGTCAACTACATGACCAAGCAAGCCACAATGTGTACAGGTTGGCCTTTCTCGGCGAGAAGTCTGAGATTTGGAAAATTTTCCTTGTGAATTGATATCCATCTTTGATATCAAGGCAGTAGGTTCAACTGGCAAAGAGTAAGAAAGAGCAACCTCTCTTTGCCTTTCTTCTTGAATGACCAAAGAGAATACCTTGTTGATGGATGGAAGTGGATCCATCAAGAGGATCTGACCTCTAACTTGAGAAAATGACTCATTGAGTCCCATAAGAAAATGGAATACGTACTCTTGAGCAAGAAAATCTAAGAGTACTTTCAATCCATTGCAAGAACACTGTGGAATTGGACGAAAACTTGCAAGTTCATCCCAAAGACTCTTAAGTTGTGTATAATAACCACTTACAGAGTTTGCACCCTGTGTGAGGGCAGATATGGCTTTCTGCAGTTGAAAGATACGAGGTCCGTTGCTATGCGAGAACCTTTCATGGAGATCCTTCCACATGTCAGCAGCAGTGTCAATGAAGATGACACTGTTTGCAATGTCTTTAGTCACAGAATTGAGGAGCCATGACAAGAGCATATTGTTGCAACGTACCCAAGCATGAAATGAAGGATCAGTAGGAGAAGGCTTCGGGATGCTTCCATCAACGAATCCAAATTTGTTCTTAGCCACCAGCGCCATCATCATAGATCGCCGCCAAGTGATAAAATTGTCACCATATAGAGGCTGAGAAACTATTACAGTTCCTGGATTATCACCATGGTGAAGGAAGAACGGATTGGATGAAATGTTGGTTGGAAGAGGTTCAAAAGATGGAAGAGTTTCAGAAGTTGGAAATTCAGGTGCAATGATCACCATTGATTCAGAGAAGGAAAATCTTGGAAAAGCTTTGAAGAAACGTTAATGGCGGAAGCGGTTTTCAGAGGAGCGTTATGTCTCTGATACCATAACAGAAAACAGAGGGAAACAGAGTTTTGTATTGAATGTAAAAAACTGAAGAATGAATACAATGAGTTACTGTTTACGTCTTAGACTATATATACATACACGAGAGGAGTGTTTATAAGCTTACACGTGTAAAACTGATTTCTAACATATAACTAATCAGTAACTAATTATCTAACCAACTAAGATGCACAGCTGTTAATATACAGCTGTGATGTAAATCATGTTAGATGTAAGCATTAAATGGATAATGACACTGCTCCAGGGCCATTAGGTTTCGAAGAAGAGCTTCAGTACGGTCGTCTATTTCAAAGCGTGGGACTTCCAAGAAACGTTCCATACCTTCCAAGCCTGGAAGGCATTTCAAGCATGCTAAGCAAGGCAAGAGCCATGACAAATTGAAGCACGGACAACGTTTCAAGCACTTATTCACAGGGAATTTTATGTCAAGTAAGCGTCTCTTTTCTACTGCTTTGAATTTCAATCCTGCTTCGTCAAGCTCTGTGGCACTGTTGAGGAATAGTCCCACATCGCCTGTGGACAAGATTTTGGGCATGTTTATAAGAGTGGGCAATCCTCTCCTATCAAGCCGATTTTATGGGATGAATTAGGCCCACGAATTTCTTCATGGTATTAGAGCCTACCACAAAGACGAATGGGCCTGCACTACTTACCCACCGATGTTGGACTCTTGCTCCTTATCGTAAGGAAAAAAGTAACTGCGCGAAAGCTTAAGAAATGGAGTATCATATTCTTGGTGATGGCTGAGGCGGGAAGAGTCATAGAAGGAGGACTTACATAAGTCCTCAAGAACAAAAAAAGGAAGCTGATTCTCAAGTAATATCAAGTCATGTTGTATACCAATTGCCAGCCATGGTTTACTAAATATGTAATCCTTTTCTTTTTCACGTTTCCTCAGGAAGAGCTCAATTATGAAGATACCATCCAATAGAATCATGTACAGTTTACAAACTCTTTACTGTTGTGCGCAAAAGTCTCTGAATAGCAACGACGGATTTTTACTTCGTTGCATTTAATGATCTTTAGAAGATCCTTCTGGCTCTTCCCGGTCCGATAACAGAAATCCTTCAAATATCTCAGTTTGTGCATTTCCATGTCCCTCAATTCTTCTCGGCGGTGATGAAATGGGCCAATTGAAACTAGCTTTGGAATGAAGGCTTCTTTGTTTACCTTGCAAAGGTTCTTGGGAATTCTGTAAATACAACACTGAGGCCACTGAGCAGGCTCCAGGGGTAGTGGAATGTCAATGACCCCGGCCAACTCAACTATTTTTCCGTGTGGATGACTAGTGGCGGTGCAGGCCCTGTTTTCCATCCCTCAACTTCTTTTTCCTACTCACAGAGAAGCAACGTACAGTAAGTAAGTGGCAATAGAATAGAAGTGAATCAATGCACAGCTTATTTCAATAGGGAGCATTGGCTACAATTTCTATTCAGCACCCAACCCCCCCCCCCCCCTAAACTTTTTTTTTAAAAAAAAGACAAATTAATTTGGCGATTAGGTGTGTACAAGCAGGACCATTATTAATCGCTAATAACCGCTAACAACTACTAACCATATGATCGGATAACTGCAAATAACCGCAACTGAATAACCGAATAACTGCCTAAGAAGGTTGCAGTTACCGGTTATAACCAGTTTCATAATATATTATGTTAGATCACCATTTGTCCCAAAAGCTTAAGCTGATAGAAATATGTAAATTACCGGTAATTCGGTGTTAGACACCTACGTTCACTACTTGAAAGGCCCTTAGGGCTACATTGTGATCATTTACTTTTTTTGTCTACAATACAAATATTCCTATTTATAGGATATAAAGTAAATACAAGTATGGTAATCAAATCTCTCAGATTTAATTACAATCAACCCTAAATAGATAACATTTCAATATCAACTAAATATGGAATATACAGAAAATATATTATGTTTTTCGTATATTCTAACATATTATATATATTTAAAATACATAAAAAATTAATAATAATTAATTATAACCTAAAAGGCCAGTATGGGTTCTTTTTATTATTCATTATCTTCTTAGAAAAAATGAGAAGTTGTATAAAAAAGAGAAATAGATATAGCTAATTTTCAGATTATGGATTTCTAGAGTTTCTTTTATTTAAAAGTTCGTAATATTATAGTAAATTAATAGTGAGAAATGCTAAACAATGAATCTTATAAATGAGGGGCCGGAATGCTTTACATGCCAAATAAATGGTGGGTAGGACCGAGTAGACCTTGGTGGTAGCCTGGTAGGTTTCTAAATTTTTTTTTGTCTGAATATTATATTTGTTTGATTTTATTTCAGATAATTTTAATTTACTGTTAATTCGATATCATATAATCATATACATAAATTATGTCATATAGAATATATATATATATTTTTTTTTTATGAAAAGTGGTTAATTAGGCATGTTTGGAAAATCAATTCAATTTGGTTTAACTCAATTCTTCTCAATTTTTCACAAAAGTCAACAATCTTCAACAACTCAAATTTTTTCAACTCAACTCAAATTTATTCTAATCAACTCAAAAAATAATATAAAAAATTATATTTTTATTTAAAAAAAAAAAAACTGAAAAAGGAAAAAAAATTTGAGGGGTGGTCCGGCCACCCCTGGGGTGGTCCGGCCACCACCGGCGGTGGTCCGGCCACCCCCTGTGGGTGGTCCGGCCACCCCTAGGGTGGTTCCAGCTTTTTTTTTTTTTTAATATTTTAATAATTAAAATATAATATTTTATTATTTTTTTCAAATATAATCACTTACTCAAATATTTTTTCTAAACTATCCAAACATAATTTCAAAACTCATTTTTTTCTCGATATCTGTGAAGTCAAAATAGAATCAAATAAAATCAAATTAAATTTAACACCCAAACGATATTATATCTAATTTCAATAACAGCATAACCGGCGATTGTGATTACAGTTTAAGAGTAAATAACCGCAATCAGTTATATATTTTTACAGGACAATTTTGTCAAAGCAAATATTGGAGATGGGACAATTCAACCCGGCTGTAACATTTTCCAAGAAAATGATTTCAGTTAAAATATGTTTCGACAATTTGGATAGAAAGATCAACAAATATTTATTATATTTTTAATTCAATCATATAGGTATAAATATCAATGTAGAAATATATGAGAGAATAATAAAAGAGGAGAGAGTAGAGAGAGTCTGGAGAGAGTGGAAGCAGAGAGATAGTGATAGGCTACATCCTTACTAGTTACTAAACTGAATTATAGTATAACGTGTTGCAATAATCCCTATAAATCGAGAAGTTAGGAGTAATGAACAAAAAATTTCTAGATTAAATAAGGTAGGGAATAAGCTAAAAGAAAATATAATACTAAAAAAATATAAAATATTCTAACAATCAAATTTAGGCAACTAAAGTGGTCGATTTGAACTTTTTAAAGTTTTGAAAATTTCACAAATATAGTGTAAGCTCGGAGGGATAAGTGTAGTTTGTCAAAATAAAAGATGTTTATTTGATAGATCTTTTGTTCTATAATTTAAGAGTAATGTTTCATGTCCAACTCTTATGTTCAACTTTGTCCAACTTGTCCAATGCGGCAAAGAAAAAAAATTAAAAATTAAAAATATACTTGCCACATTGAACAAGCCGAACAAAATTAGACATAAAAATTGAACATGAAGACGTACTATTGGAACAAACAACGCAGATGAATAGGCAGCTCTATCTTTAGTATAACACAGCACACTGGTTGGGATATATCATAGGAAATCTCCTGCAATGACATGAAACACTTCAAAGAAAACGAAATTTGTGTACATCAACCAAGTATATACCGATCGATAATATTCTTCTCTGATCCATATATCTTATTATTACAAGATATTTATATACATATAATTTTGTTATTATTTTATGAATACATTGAAATAAGAAACGAAAATTTATATATATTATTTCTTGTGAACTTGTGAATACTTGAATTTATTTAATTAATTTTTTACAACGAATCCTATAATCAAGGTATTAACAAACTCGACTGGATTATTAAAACAATTCTAAAAACTTTAATAAAAAAGTGTATAATAAAGTGAACGGGAAATAAGAACCTCAAATTTAGCTTGCAAGAAATGCTTGTATTGCTTGATAGCACTAAATTCTCCTCTAATTAGTTGCCAACACTCAGGGTTTTCTATCTTCTTTTTCTCTTTTTTTTTGTTCTATCTTCTCTTGCACTTGTATTTATAGTACTCGATCTGTGGTTTGTCCCGTCAATATCAAGCATCTTTATTATCTCTCTTCCGATCATAAAAATATGAAGGAAAATTATAATATCATTCTCTATGATTTTATCTAGTAGCAATTAGCTTAATCGGTTACAAAAATTGATTAGAAATTTCCAGTGGTAAGAAAATTATAAAAAAAAAAAAAAAACAAGCTTTTTGCATCCAATTTTCATAGAAAATTTTAACGGAAATTGTTAGATTGACACGTTAGCACCAATCATATTGTAACAAGTGTCATTTGAATAAAGGAAATTATAATATCATTCTCTATGATTTTATCTAGTTGCAATTAGCTTAATTGGTTACAAAAAATTGATTAGAAATTCCAGTGGTAAGAAAAAGTTTTTTTTTAAAAAAAAAAAAAAAACAAGCTTTTTGCATCCAATTTTCATCAAAAATTTTAACGGAAATTGTTAGAATGTCACGTTAGCACCAATCATATTGTAACAAGTGTCATTTAAAAAAAAAATATGGTGGTCGAGCCCCTCACTTTGACTAAATGGAGGGTACCCAAACTACCTCTGTGATTCAACCACTCTCATGACGGGTCAAATTGAGGGTGGTCGAACCACCCTAAATGGCCAACAATAGTTCAACCACCTCCAATTATAGTTATCATAGAACTTTTGGGCTATTTGAAACTCATAAGCTTAGTTGCTTTTTAGGAGGCCTTAAAGATGACATTCGATTACCTGTAAGGATGTTTAATCCTAGAACTCTAGTAGATACTTATTCCTTGGCCAAAATTCAACAAGAATATATAGTTAGCAGTAGGAAGTCTTTTAAACCTCCATGGAATTCTTATTCTTATCAGCATTTTAGTGGTGGGGGTCACTCAGGATCTATGGGGGGAACAACTAAGGGTATTACTTCTAATGGTGATAGAACTACTCTATTGGGACAACCTAGGGCCTTTGACCACCCAACTCCTTCAGGATCTATACCAAAACCCACTAATCAGCCTAAAAATAGAGCCACAATTCCAATCTAAAAAATCTCCTCAGCTTAGATGTTTGAAAGACGGAAACGTGGGCTGTGCTATAGCTGTGACTCCAAGTGGCACCAAGGGCATGAGTGTGTGACACCCAAGTTATTACTCATTGAGGAGGTTGATGAAGGAGAGGGTCTAGCTGAAGGGCAAGTCCTTGAACCGGGGATTTCTGCTTTGAAGAATTTCCCAAGATTTCTTTGAATGACATCACTGACACCCCATCTCCTAATTAAGACTATGAGACTTGTGGGAGTTTTAAAAAATTAAAAGGTGGTCATCCTGATTAACTCAAGGAGCACACACAATTTTGTGGATGAAAAGCTGACTTATCGAATGGGGATTCAACTAGGGCGGCAAGACACTATCAGGGTCAAGGTTGCAAATGGGCAAGAAATTATAAGCCCAAGCTAGAGTTAGAGGCATAGGGTGAAACTTCAAGGCTACTCATCCTCCATAGATTTTTTCCTACTTCCCTTGGCAGGATGTGATATTGTATTGGGCATCTAGTGGCTTCGCACCCTGGGCCCAATCCTATGGGACTTCATCAAACTAACTATGGCATTCTCACATGGTGGGCATCATTGTCTACTACAGGGCATAGTCTCACTCAATAGCCTCGATCTTGTGGAAGGGGAGTCTTTCAAACTCTCCAAGACTGAAAGAAAATGGGTTATAGTTCAACTCCTATCAACTATAGCAACTCCCTTGTCTTTGGGAGGTGGTGCTCACCCTACTCAACCACAGCAGCCTGTGACAGGTCTCTTATAGGAGCTCTTAGCATCTTATGCTATTGTTTTTTTTCAGAACCATGGGGTTTACCTCCAACCAGGTCCTATGACCATGCCATTCCCTTACAAGAAGGTGTCCAACCTGTCTTTGTCCACCCTTATCGTTATCATTTTTATCAAAAGGAGGAAATTGAATATATTGTCTGAGACCTATTAGCTTCAAGGGTGATTCAGCACAGCACCAGCCCGTTTTCATCTCCTGCCTTGTTGGTCTACAAGGTGGATGGCAGCTGGAGGATGTGCATGAACTACAGCACGCTAAATCAGGTAACCGTCAAGGACAGATTTCCTATTCTTGTTGTAGACGAATTACTAGATGAACTCTGGGGATCTAGAATTTTTTTCCAAACTGGACCTACGATCTGGTTACCACCAGATTCGAGTAGTGCTTGAGGACAATCCTAAAATGGATTTCCAAACTCATGAGGGCCACTACGAGTTTTTGGTTATGCCCTTTGGGCTAACCAACGCTCCTTCTACTTCTCAGAGCCCAATGAACTAGATTTTTCAGCCCTATCTTAGGAAATTTATCATTGTGTTCTTTGACAACATTTTAATCTTTAGTAAAGATTTGAACACCCACAAGCATCATTTGGAGGTCACATTGGGAATTTTATGACATCATACCCTATATGCTAAGCTATCAAAGTGTCACTTTGGATGTTTAGAAATTGATTACCTAGGGCATATCATTTCTGAATCTAGGTTAAGGCTAACCCAACTAAAATCCAGGCTATGGTGGACTGGCCCTTTCCCAAGACTTTAAAGTCTTTGCGAGGATTTATAGGCCTCACTGGCTATTACCACAAGTTTATCAAAGATTACGGGTCCATTGCAGCTGCCTTGATAGCTATGTTGAAGAAGAATCCTTCTCTTGGGGGGATCCTGCCATTGAGGCTTTCCAAAATCTCAAAACGGCAGTCACACAAGCCCCGGTCCTAGCCCTACCTGATTTTTCCTAGCCCTTTGTCATCGAATTCGATGCTAGTGGGTTGGGCATTGGGGCTGTTTTGAAGCAACAATGGAGGCCTATTGCTTATCTCAGCAAGGCTCTAAAGGGTAAATCACTACACATGTCTACATATGAGAAAGAACTCTTTGCTTTGGTAACTGCTATTCAGAAGTGAAGGCCTAATCTACTGGGTCAGTCATTTGTGGTAAAAACTGACCAGCAGAGCCTTAAGTTTCTGTTGGAATTGAAGTTCGGGACACCCCTACAGCATAAATGGATCACTAAACTTCTAGGTTATGACTTTAAGGTAGAGTACAAGAAGGGAGTAGACAATAGAGTGGCTGACGCCTTTTCTTGCAGGGAAGATTTTATTGCTGAGTCCACCCTATAACGACCACCCCATTAACACAATATTGTCTACTTTTGGCTCCCTCAAACTAGACTTTCCAGGAGGTCACCCATCCTGGTACTACTCCAACATAAGCACGCTTAGCTGCAGAGTTCTGATAGGTTCATGGCCATCACGGCTTTAAAACGCATTGTTTCATGAAGGGTACAAGTATACATATAACCACATCTCTATCCCCATACCCAGGCGATGTGGGATGTCACAATCACCATTTCTTGGGACCTAGCGCCCTCGTTGGCGACCCTCATAGGCTTGTGCACACTCCCCCTATCTCAGGCTCGGCTATGACTCTGATACCATATATAACGACCCGCCCTATCGACACAATATTATCCACTTTTGGCTCCCCCGAACCAAACTTCTTAGGAGGTCACCTATCCTGGTACTACTCCAGCATAAGCACGCTTAATTGCGGAGTTCTGATAGGTTCATAGTCATCACGACTTTAAAACGCGTTGTTTCATAAAGGGCACAAGTATATATATAAGCACATCTATATCCCCATACCCAGGCGATGTGGGACGTCACACACCCTATCACTCTTATTTATTCCTACCACTAGCTGGATTGAAGAGCTAAAGGCCTAGTATACCACAGATGCTACCCTACATGATCTACTACTCCTGTGGCACTATGGAGAACTCGACCCTCAACATTACTCTCTTAAGGATGGGATCTTACTGTATAAGCATCGCATCCTCTTAAGAGGGTGTCCCACTCTCCGTGACCAGATTATGCACTACGTGCATTATGATCCTTCAGCTGGGCATTCTGGCTATGAACGCATCTTACATCGAGCCAAAAGGGACTTCTATTGGGTAGGCATGAAGAAGGATTTGAAAACGTTTATTATGGAGTGCGTGATATGCCAGTAGAACAAGTATAACAATACTTCTCCTGCAGGCCTTCTCCAACCCCTCTTTATCCCAACCAAGATTTGGACAGATATAACCTTAGATTTTATTGAGGGTTTACCCCTCTCCCAAAATCACTTGGTCATCCTGGTTGTGGTCGATCGACTATCAAAATACAGTCATTTTGTATCTCTCAGTCACCCTTACACTGCAGCTAAGGTGGCCCAACTTTTCATCTCTAATATCCTTAAACTTTATGGCCTTTCTGCCTATATTATCTCAGATAGAGACACTGTTTTTACCAGTGCCTTTTGGAAGGAATTGTTCGGACTCCAGGGCACTACCCTAAAATTCAGCACCAGTTACCACCCACAAACCGATGGCCAAACTGAGCGGATTAACAATTGCTTGGAGACTTATCTCCAGTGCTTTGTGCAATCTAGACATAAACAATGGACTTCATGGCTACCCTGGGCTGAATTCTGATACAACACTACTTGGCATGCATCAATCAAGATGACCCTTTTGAGGCTGTTTATGGCTTACCTCCTCCACGGTTGCTCACCTATATTCTGGAAACCACTAAGGTGGAAGCTGTGGATGCCTCCCTCTGCAGCTGTGACCAAATCTTGGAGCTGCTCCAGCACAACCTACAGCACACACAACAAAGGATGAAGAAATATGCAGATATGCACCACCAAGAATGGCAATTAGACATCAATAAGCAAGTTTACCTGAGATTCCAACCATACCTCCAGATTTCAGTCTTCGCTCGCCGTGACTTGAAATTGGCACCGCGCTTCTATGGACCCTTTACTGTCATTCGGAAGGTGGGATATGTGGCGTGTGAATTGGATCTGCCACCAAAGTCCTGCATCCACCCGGTTTTCCATGTATCTTAGCTCAAGTCGAAATTGGGGACGAATGTCTCTCCATTGCCAAAACTTCCTCTGGTCGACTTGTAGGGAGTCATCAAACTGGAGCCCATTGAGGTTTTGAACTGCCGATCCAGGAAGAGCAACAATCGCGCTGTGGTGGACCTTCTAATCCGGTGGTCTAGGTAGATTGCTGATGACGCTACTTGGGAGGAGTTCCATTCCTTGAAACGCACTTACCCACACCTTGTGGGCAAGGTGTTTTAAAAAGGGACGGTATTGTAATGGAGGCCAAGGGAGGAGCTAAAGCAGGGCTTCTCCATGGAAGACTTTTTGCTAGGTAGTCAACAAGAACAGGAAGGGTGAAAGTGAGAAGTAAAGTTTAGCATGTTCTTGAGGAACAACAGACAAATGGGATGCGTGTGTGGAGTTTCGTGAGGTGGCTTATAGTTGTGCAGAAGTATTGGAGTCCAGTTGGTGTTCTCCAAAAGCTTCTAGATGACTGTAGCTAATTGAAGTGTGGCTTGTGTTTTATGTTTAGCTTTTATGGGTTTCAGTCCCAGTTGTTTTATATGCTTTTTTTTTACATTTTGGGAAGCATAAAGTAGCAAGAATATTGGGCTGGGTTGTTGTAACCGAAATGGAATCATGTGTAACAATTACACTCAAGCATGTGCGATGGGTATAACTGTGCAAGGAGTGAGAGGAAAGGGCATTTAGTTTATGAGATTTCTCTAAGAGAGGGAAAGTACTTCGAAACACTCTGGAGGTTGGCACCTCGAAATGCCTTGATCAATATTCAAATATCAATTCTCTTCATTGTTCATTCTTACATTCTGTCACACACTCACAATTTATTACAAATCAATTGATATTGCAATCAGCTTGTTACACTTCCCTTAATTAATTGATCGATTAAGTCTTTTTACTTTTTAATTTATTTTTCATCTGTTTATATTCTAGTTGATGTTGTATGCCTGTATTCTGTTGCAGACAGCAAGATGGGTTGAGATTCTGGATGCTTTGGGGTTTGGGCTTAAAAAAATTCTAAATTTTTTTTCAGGGAAAATTATAATTTACCCCCTCAATGTTTGGGGAGATTCTCAATTTAGCCCCCAATGTTAAAAAATTCACAATGTGCCCCCTCAATGCTTAAAAAAAATCAATTCGGCCCTTCCGTTATCTAAAACCGTCTAACTTGCCGGATTTACTGTTCATTCGAATTTTTTATTATTTATTTTTTACTGTTCACGGTTTTTACCCATTTAAAAAAAAAAATTTAAATTTTTTTTTTTAAAAAAAAAAAATAGACGGTTAACCATGAACAGTAAAAATAATAATAAAAAAAATCCGAATGAACAGTAAATCCGGCAAGTTAGACGGTTTTAGGTAACGGAAGGGCCGAATTGATTTTTTTTTAAACATTGAGGGGCACATTGTGAATTTTTTAACATTGGGGCTAAATTGAAAATCGCCCCAAACATTGGGGGGGTAAATAGTAATTTTCCCTTTTTTTTATTTCAAGAATTATGTTGTGTGAGAGGCCATTTTTATATAATTTTTTTGGGACTTAATCACAATATAGATTTTTTGGAGTTTTTCGGGAGAGGAGGCCACGTGGCATTAACTTCCTTTAGAAATGCTGACGGAATGTGCATTTTTATCCAAAAGAAAACCATATAAAAATTCAAACCAAAGGGACTGATTCTATAAAGATTAAACCACAATGATTGATTTTGGAAGTTTTCCTATTTATTTCAAGTCTATTTAGGATTGCGATTTTAAAAAGTGTAATTTTAAAAATAGCGATTTCAAAATGTATAATTTAAAAACGTGATTTTTAAAAACGCAGTTAAGCTTTTGACAAAGTCGCTTTTAGGCTTATAAATTACAGTTTAAATTTTTAAAATAGTGTGTTTTTCAAAAAATACCCATTTACCTGCATTTTCGAATATCAATTTTTTTAAAAAATGCAATTTTAAACGATCTATTTTTTGCGATTTCATTTAAAATTGTACTTTTTGTTAATAAAATCGCCCTTTTATATTATAAAATCGCAATCTAAAACACACTCTAAATAAATAGGAAAAAAATTCAAAATCAATCATTGTGGTTTACATCTTTATAGAATCAGTCCCTATAGTTTGAATTTTATATGATTTTCTTTTGGATAAAAATGCAATTAAATTCAAAAAAGTGCAATTTTTATCCAAAAGAAACCATAGGGACTGATTCTATAAAGATGTAAACCACAATGATTGATTTTGATTTTTTTTGTCTATTTACATAATGAAAAAAAATTAAAACTCATTGGGAAACTTTATCCTTATATAACCATTTTTTTTAAAACGTAACTTGGACAGGCTAACCAGCCAACCAACTTCTCTTTTTTATAAATGTTATTTAGCATTCTCTCGTCATACTGCATCACTGCATGGTATCTCCAAAATAGTATGAAGTACTATGAAAAGTTAGAGCTAAGAATGTGGTTTTCCTTTTCGACCAAAAAAGAGCATTTTATGTATAATAGATAAGGAAAAGGCTTGTGCATTGACCCAAGTTCCTTTTTGGTGTCTTTTTATTGTTTGAAAATTATTTTTTAAATCAAAAGAGCCCACACATCTTCCAATCTGAAGAAGCATCCCAATGGTCAATGACCAAGCATCCCTCAATAGATAATGAGTACTGAGTAATAGTAGTTCTTTTTTAATTAAAAACAAGAGAGCCCTTTAATAAAATTTGTGGGCTTTAACACTACCATTTCCTTTCATTCAGCCGTAAAAAACTAAGAAAATCAAAATTGTCAAAAAGTAACACCTCAGTAATCATCGCATTTTTGCCATGATCAACGGCAAATATTACACCCAAAAATTATCAAAACGAGGATTGAGATCCTCCAAGTGCAATGAACGGTTAACAATATAACACCTCAGGAAGAAAGTTTAAAATGCAAGGAATATTAAACGAGCGGGACGTTGATGACGGTATGACAGTGACCGGCGGCCATGGAGTTGAGGATGGTGTAACTCTGTTTTACTACCAGCTTGCTTCATTGATTTTTCAGATCAACATGCATCTTGGCCAATCTATTGGAAAGCTCTGCAAATCTCGTTTCATCATTCATTGTAGCCCTTGTTCTCATGAAGCATAGATCGTGGTCTCTGATACCACTTGTAACGGTTAGACTGTATTTGTAATGAAATTGTATGTATTTTTGATAGATGAATTGAATGTAAATTGAAGGAGATAAAAAATGGAAATGAAATTCAAATGATAATTGGCATTCGAGGTGCCAAAGCTTCCAATGAGTGGTTGAGGGCTCCTCCTCTACATAATAATCTGAATGATCGTGAATGTCCTCCCTCTACCCTTGATTACAATATTATACCCTCTCTGATAGCTAGCTGTTACAACCATTTCCCCCATTCAGTTACAACCACAGCCTTAGAGAATCTTCTAGGCGTTCCCCCCAACTAATTTATTCTTACTCAAGAGTCAAAACGCATACAATCCAACGTAAAACGCATTGGACTTAAAACACACCATTTAAAGCTAAAATGCAGATCTTATATTAAGATTGAAAAGGCTTTTAGAACCTTCTAGCACCACCCAGCTGAATTCCACTATCTCACATAGCTGGACTCCACTGCACACATCCATAGGCCGTCCTCCGGAAAGCACTTCACTTCAAACATTTCTTACAGAGATGAGTTCCATGGAGAGCTTCTGCTCTAGCGGTCTAGCCTCTCCCTGAAACCGACTGCTACAGATGGACAGAAAAGGGAAGGGGCTGTGCTGTTTTCTAGCGGTCTAGCCTCTTCCTTAATCGTACGTTATTTTTCACATGAATCACTGAGATGACACTATTACAACCGTTCCTTACAGAGCATTAATAGCCACGCGCGATTGACAGTAATGTTATGCCCTCCGCAATTTCCTATGTATTGTAGAAGACCGCAACCCAATACATTGGAAATTGGGGAGGCCCGAGGGCATAATGAACTGTTGACATAGTGTCATCTACATTAAATTGTAGATTTTTTGCCATTAATGAATGGTTGTTGGGACATTAATGGGCACTAAATTGCTGTCGCATATCTGAGACCAAAGTCTTCATTTTACATTGTAGTTTTCTGTGAAACGAATGAATAGCCACATGTTAACAGAAAGTAGTTAACTTTATTTATGACGCAGTCAAAATAATAAAATATAATGAAATTAACTAAGAGGATAAGAAGATTAGAACTAAAAAAACAATAAGAATTATCGAATACCGAGCCTCTTGTAGGCTTGTTTCTCTACTGTAATTGAACATAAGAACCATCTTTCAAGCACAAAGACAAAATGATACAGTACTATATCACAACCATCTGCAGAACTCAATTAAACAACTATGTTGATATTGATGTCTCTATCAATTTATGCCCACAAAATAATTAATGATTAATTGAAAAAAAAACTATGATCACAAAGCATAGAACTCTATATATTGGTTGAAATACAGACACTCCACGCATGCTAAAACCCACAGACTTCACACAAATTTTATTCATAAAATATCACACACCACTTACAAAGTTTAGGAATACAAGCTATATATATGTATATATTCAGACGGGGAGGATATCACAAGCCAAAGTTTAGGATTACAAGCTATATAGATATTGATCCCGAGAGAGTCAAACCTAGGAAAATAAGTCTAACACTAATAGAATAGAGTAATTATTAACATCAGTCCAGAGTTGAATGGAACATAAAAAATAAAGAAAGTCCAACAAGAGTTACTGTGCCTGTAATAAAATTGGGGAAATACTCTCTTTTTAGGGTTGCCAAGAAATGGCTCAAAGGGTACTGATAGTACTTTGTAAGCTGTAAAGCGATATGATCATAAGAGGATGTAGTTGCCACAATCTGCTTGCCGAGATTGTTAATTAGAGTCGCCACTACACCGTTGCTGCCGAGGCGGTTAGCAATGATCTCCTTATCAACAAGTAAATCCACATCTTTTTTAGTGTTGATAAGATGGTTCAATAGCAAAACATAACTGCAGATGTAAGTTTTAGATGGATAATGACACTGCTCCAGGGCCATGAGGTTTCGGAAAATTGCTTCAGTATGGTAGTCTATCACAAGTTGTGGGACTTCCAAGATATGCATCGGGCATCCGAAGAACCCAAGTAAGCAAGCAAAGAGCCTAAAGAGATATGAGAAACCGAAGCACCACGGAAAGCATCCCAAGCGCCCATGGAGTGTTATGTTAAGTAAGCGTCTATCATTCTTAACTTTGAATTTCAGTCCTACGTCGTCAAGCTTTGCGGCACAAAATCGAGTACCTGACTTCCTTTTTTTCTCTTTTTTGGATGAATCCAGATTTCCTTCTTTACTGGTCCACTGTTCCGTGTTTGGTGGACAGAACAAATATCTTAGCAAATCTGTGAAATGTTTTACTTCCTCACCGATAGCTTGTTCAGTTGCTTCCTCATCGAAGGGTTCTTCAGTTACTTCCTCACCGATGGACTTTCGCTGCCGATCATAGTATGCAAAGTAATTCCGGGAA
Organism: Betula pendula; assembly: GCA_900184695.1. Classification (NCBI taxonomy): domain Eukaryota; kingdom Viridiplantae; phylum Streptophyta; class Magnoliopsida; order Fagales; family Betulaceae; genus Betula; species Betula pendula. The sequence continues at coordinate 178,180 of FXXK01000817.1, read as the reverse complement.
AGCTTGACAAAGGGAGCATCCTCTTCGTGATGGTTGAAATTGGAAGAGTCATTGAAGGCGAACATATATAATTTCTCTAGAACAAAAAAAGGAAGCTGATTCTCAAGTAATATCAAGTCATAATATATTCCATTTCCTAGCCATATTTTACGTAGAATATAATCTTTTTCTTCTTCCGCTTTTTTAACTTTCCTCCGAGCCTCATCTTCATCTTTTGTTTCTTTTTGGTCTCTAATCTTTAAGAAAAGCTCAATTATAAAGATGGCATCGAATAGAATCATTTTCACAAAATCATCACTTCCGAGTAGTACTCTACAGTCTTCTGAATAGCAAAGACGGATTTTTTCTTCATCGACTTTAATGATCTTCAAAAGTTCCTCCGGGCTCTTCTCAGCCCGTTCCAAGAAGTCCTTAAAATATCTCCGTTTATGCTTTTCCATGTCCCTCAATTCATCTCTGCCGTGATGAAAGGGACCTATTGAGACTAGCTTAGGAGTGTAGGCTTCTTCATTTACCTTGCGCAGTAGCTTGGGAACCCTATAGATACAACATTCCGGCCAATCCACAGGGGGCAGGTCTGGTGGAATGTTAATGAAAAAGTCCTGGCATTTAGCTTCTTTTCCAATGAAATCAGGAGCTGAGGGGTAGCCCATGATCTTTTCGATCCCTCAAGTTTCTTTTCCTTGTGACAAATAAGCAACAATCAGTGGCAATATGTGATTTTCAGAACCAAACCTTAGCCATTTGAACTTACACCCCATTAATTTGCAATTACCTCCAAACCTTAAAAAGTTACAATCTACCATTTCAATTGCGTCCTTCCCCTTTTCTCTTAGTCTAGTGGCCAAAGACCCACAGTTTGGCCGTGGATCTTCATGGTTAGAGATCAGATTTTTTTAAAAAAAAAAATTGCATCATTGTACAATTTAAGTCACGCACGTTGACTGTTACACATTTTTCATTGGATTTAACAAAAAATTATAATGTAAATGACTAAGTAAATAGCTAGGCAGTTAAAGGGGGTCGATTCTAACTTTTTAAAGTTTAGAAGATATAAAAAATATGATGTATAGTAAAAGGGTAAGTGTAGTTTTGTTCTATAATATAATGCAGACCATTGGAACAAAAAAGGCAAATTGCTATGCAGCTCTAACACAGTTGTAAACAGTTACATCACGGAAGGTGATGCACTCCAAATAATTAATGTTGTCTAATCCAAAAGTAAAAACTAGAGAAGGTATGGACAAATTGTATAAGATACCCAATGAGTACTTAATACGATGGCTAATTGGCAAATTTTTCATGTCAATAGGAGGCAATTTTGTTGCCCATGAACTAGTCAAAGTGGTTGTTAAACAAATTATAAATCAGGTTTGAATGGAAGATATTTCACATTGCATCTATGATATTGTTTTGTTAGAGTACTAATATGTTCTACTGCTATGAGATGAATGAAGAATAAATATTATTATAAAAAGAAAAAAAAACAGGTACATCACACTTGTTGGGATATATCATGGGAAATCTCCTGCAATATTGGCATGAAACACTTGAAAGAAAACAAAATTTCTGTACCTCAACCAAGTATATACATAAATATTGACCTGATCTAATCAATCTTATTATTACAAGATATTTGTATACATATAATTTTGTTATTATTTTATGAATATTATTGAAAGACCAAATGAAAATTTACGTTATTTCTTTTGAACTTGTGAATACTTGAATTTTATTTTATTTTATTATTTTTTTTTAACAATGAATTCTATAATCAATGTATTAACAAACTCAACTGGATTATTAAAAAAAATTCTAAAAACTTATATCAAAAACTACATAATTATAAAGCGAAACGAGAAATTAAGTAAGTACCTGCAAATCTCGCCGGCAAGAAATGCGCGCAATTGTATTCCTAGATAGCACTAAATTCTTCCTCTTAATTGCCAATGCATCCACTCTTCTTCTTGCACTTGTATATATACATACTACTCGTGGTTTGTCCTCCGTCAATATTATGCCTCTTTAATATCTCTCTTCCAATGGTTATTTTTTTATTTTTTTTATTTTTTCCGGTTTCTAGCTATTAGCTTCTTAAGGTATAAAAATTAACTATATACTTTTTGTGAATGGCAAAAATATACAAATAAATCCCTACAACCAATTCATTTATTGCAGGTGCCAAACTTGTTATCCTATTGCATGTTGGCGAGTTGACGTTGGCAGCTCGAGTGTGGATTTTCCTGGAAGGCACGTGACAGAAACTTTACAATAAATCTATTTGTTTGGGTGTGTATTTTTTTTTTTTTTTGTATTATTTTTAAAATTGTGAATACCGAACCAAAAAAAAAATTTAGAATTATATTTAGATGGTTTAGAGAATATAAAACAAAATTGGAAATATATATATATTTGAGAATGTAAATTAAATTGAGAATAATTGGAAAAAGTTAAAGTAAAACTGAAAAAAAGAAAAAAA